>CAXAJV010000016.1:5225578-5321578 GCA_963969225.1 Xylocopa violacea | reverse complement strand
ATTATTTGACCACATTCCTGTCTTGTTGGCCCCTACATCTCCGTGGGACCTTTATATACATCAATAACGTAATATAACCTAACCTAACCCAACCTAACATCTCGGCGGTAATATTTTGCACCATTCCTGGCGAGTCGGCCTATACGTCTCCGTCGGACCTTTATATACATCAATAACGTAACATAACATAACCTAACCCAACCTAACATCTCGGCGGTAATATTTGAAAACATTCCTGGCGAGTTGGCTTCTCCGTCTCCGTGGGAACTTTATTTACATCAATAACGTAATATAACCTAACCTAACCCAACCTAACATCTCGGCGGTAATATTTGACCACATTCCTGTCTTGTTGGCCTCTCCGTCTCCGTGGGACCTTCATATACATCAATAACGAAATATAACCTAACCTAACCCAACCTATCATCTCGGCGGTAATATTGTACAATATTCCTGGCGAGTTGGCCTCTACGACTCCGTGGGACCTTTATATACATCAATGACGTAATGTAACCTAACCTAACCCAGCCTAACATCTCGGCGGTAATTTTTGACATCATTCCTGGCGAGTTGGCCTCTACGTCTCCGTTTGACCTTTATATACATCAATAACGTAATATAACCTAACCTAACCCAACCTAACATCTCAGCGGTAATATTTGACATCATTCCTGGCGAGTTGGCCTCTACGTCTCCGTGGGACCTTTATATATATCAATAACGTAATATAACCTAACCTAACCCAACCTAACATCTCGGCGGTAATATTTGACATCATTCCTGCCGAGTTCGCCTCTGCGTCTCCGTTTGACCTTCATTTACATCAAGAACGTAATATAACCCAACCTAACCCAACCTAACATCTCGGCGGTAATATTTGACATAATTCCTGGCGAGTTGGCCTCTACGTCTCCGTTTGACCTTTATATACATCAATAACGTAATATAACCTAACCTAACCCAAGCTAACATCTCGGCGGTAATATTTGACAACATTCCTGGCGAGTTGGCTTCTCCATCTCCGTGGGACATTTATATACATCAATAACGTAACATAACATAACCTAACCCAACCTAACATCTCGGCGGTAATATTTGACAACATTCCTGGCGAGTTGGCTTCTCCGTCTCCGTGGGACCTTTATATACATCAATAACGTAATATAACCTAGCCTAAACCAACCTATCATCTCGGCGGTAATATTTGAAAACATTCCTGGCGAGTTGGCTTCTCCGTCTCTGTGGGAACTTTATTTACATCAATAACGTAATATAACCTAACCTAACCCAACCTAACATCTCGGCGGTAATATTTGACATCATTCCTGGCGAGTTGGCTTCTCCGTCTTCGTGGGACCTTTATATATATCATTAACGTAATATAACCTAACCTAACCCAACCTAACATCTCGGCGGTAATATTTGACATAATTCCTGGCGAGTTGGCCTTTACGTCTCCGTTTGACCTTCATATACATCAATAACTTAATATAACGTAACCTAACCCAACCTATCATCTCGGCGGTAACATTTGACATCATTCCTGGCGAGTTGGCCTCTACGTCTCCGTTGGACCTTTATACATATCAATAACGTAATGTAACCTAACCTAACCCAACCTAACATCTCGGCGGTATTATTTGACCACATTCCTGTCTTGTTGGCCCCTACATCTCCGTGGGACCTTTATATACATCAATAACGTAATATAACCTAACCTAACCCAACCTAACATCTCGGCGGTAATATTTTGCACCATTCCTGGCGAGTCGGCCTATACGTCTCCGTCGGACCTTTATATACATCAATAACGTAACATAACATAACCTAACCCAACCTAACATCTCGGCGGTAATATTTGAAAACATTCCTGGCGAGTTGGCTTCTCCGTCTCCGTGGGAACTTTATTTACATCAATAACGTAATATAACCTAACCTAACCCAACCTAACATCTCGGCGGTAATATTTGACCACATTCCTGTCTTGTTGGCCTCTCCGTCTCCGTGGGACCTTCATATACATCAATAACGAAATATAACCTAACCTAACCCAACCTATCATCTCGGCGGTAATATTGTACAATATTCCTGGCGAGTTGGCCTCTACGACTCCGTGGGACCTTTATATACATCAATGACGTAATGTAACCTAACCTAACCCAGCCTAACATCTCGGCGGTAATTTTTGACATCATTCCTGGCGAGTTGGCCTCTACGTCTCCGTTTGACCTTTATATACATCAATAACGTAATATAACCTAACCTAACCCAACCTAACATCTCAGCGGTAATATTTGACATCATTCCTGGCGAGTTGGCCTCTACGTCTCCGTGGGACCTTTATATATATCAATAACGTAATATAACCTAACCTAACCCAACCTAACATCTCGGCGGTAATATTTGACATCATTCCTGCCGAGTTCGCCTCTGCGTCTCCGTTTGACCTTCATTTACATCAAGAACGTAATATAACCCAACCTAACCCAACCTAACATCTCGGCGGTAATATTTGACATAATTCCTGGCGAGTTGGCCTCTACGTCTCCGTTTGACCTTTATATACATCAATAACGTAATATAACCTAACCTAACCCAAGCTAACATCTCGGCGGTAATATTTGACAACATTCCTGGCGAGTTGGCTTCTCCATCTCCGTGGGACATTTATATACATCAATAACGTAACATAACATAACCTAACCCAACCTAACATCTCGGCGGTAATATTTGACAACATTCCTGGCGAGTTGGCTTCTCCGTCTCCGTGGGACCTTTATATACATCAATAACGTAATATAACCTAGCCTAAACCAACCTATCATCTCGGCGGTAATATTTGAAAACATTCCTGGCGAGTTGGCTTCTCCGTCTCTGTGGGAACTTTATTTACATCAATAACGTAATATAACCTAACCTAACCCAACCTAACATCTCGGCGGTAATATTTGACATCATTCCTGGCGAGTTGGCTTCTCCGTCTTCGTGGGACCTTTATATATATATCATTAACGTAATATAACCTAACCTAACCCAACCTAACATCTCGGCGGTAATATTTGACATAATTCCTGGCGAGTTGGCCTTTACGTCTCCGTTTGACCTTCATATACATCAATAACTTAATATAACGTAACCTAACCCAACCTATCATCTCGGCGGTAACATTTGACATCATTCCTGGCGAGTTGGCCTCTACGTCTCCGTTGGACCTTTATATATATCAATAACGTAATGTAACCTAACCTAACCCAACCTAACATCTCGGCGGTATTATTTGACCACATTTCTGTCTTGTTGGCCCCTACATCTCCGTGGGACCTTTATATACATCAATAACGTAATATAACCTAACCTAACCCAACCTAACATCTCGGCGGTAATATTTTGCACCATTCCTGGCGAGTCGGCCTATACGTCTCCGTCGGACCTTTATATACATCAATAACGTAACATAACATAACCTAACCCAACCTAACATCTCGGCGGTAATATTTGAAAACATTCCTGGCGAGTTGGCTTCTCCGTCTCCGTGGGAACTTTATTTACATCAATAACGTAATATAACCTAACCTAACCCAACCTAACATCTCGGCGGTAATATTTGACCACATTCCTGTCTTGTTGGCCTCTCCGTCTCCGTGGGACCTTCATATACATCAATAACGAAATATAACCTAACCTAACCCAACCTATCATCTCGGCGGTAATATTGTACAATATTCCTGGCGAGTTGGCCTCTACGACTCCGTGGGACCTTTATATACATCAATGACGTAATGTAACCTAACCTAACCCAGCCTAACATCTCGGCGGTAATTTTTGACATCATTCCTGGCGAGTTGGCCTCTACGTCTCCGTTTGACCTTTATATACATCAATAACGTAATATAACCTAACCTAACCCAACCTAACATCTCAGCGGTAATATTTGACATCATTCCTGGCGAGTTGGCCTCTACGTCTCCGTGGGACCTTTATATATATCAATAACGTAATATAACCTAACCTAACCCAACCTAACATCTCGACGGTAATATTTGACATCATTCCTGCCGAGTTCGCCTCTGCGTCTCCGTTTGACCTTCATTTACATCAAGAACGTAATATAACCCAACCTAACCCAACCTAACATCTCGGCGGTAATATTTGACATAATTCCTGGCGAGTTGGCCTCTACGTCTCCGTTTGACCTTTATATACATGAATAACGTAATATAACCTAACCTAACCCAAGCTAACATCTCGGCGGTAATATTTGACAACATTCCTGGCGAGTTGGCTTCTCCATCTCCGTGGGACATTTATATACATCAATAACGTAACATAACATAACCTAACCCAACCTAACATCTCGGCGGTAATATTTGACAACATTCCTGGCGAGTTGGCTTCTCCGTCTCCGTGGGACCTTTATATACATCAATAACGTAATATAACCTAGCCTAAACCAACCTATCATCTCGGCGGTAATATTTGAAAACATTCCTGGCGAGTTGGCTTCTCCGTCTCTGTGGGAACTTTATTTACATCAATAACGTAATATAACCTAACCTAACCCAACCTAACATCTCGGCGGTAATATTTGACCACATTCCTGGCTTGTTGGCCTCTACGTCTCCGTGGGACCTTTATATACATCAATAACGTAATATAACCTAACCTAACCCAATCTAACATCTCGGCGGTAATATTTGACATCATTCCTGGCGAGTTGGCCTCTACGTCTCCGTTTGACCTTCATATACATCAATAACGTAATATAACCTAACCTAACCCAACCTAACATCTCGGCGGTAATATTTGACCACATTCCTGGCTTGTTGGCCTCTCCGTCTCCGTGGGACCTTCATATACATCAATAACGAAATATAACCTAACCTAACCCAACCTATCATCTCGGCGGTAATATTGTACAATATTCCTGGCGAGTTGGCCTCTACGACTCCGTGGGACCTTTATATACATCTATAACGTAATATAACCTAACCTAAACCAACCTAACATCTCGGCGGTAATATTTGACATCATTCCTGGCGAGTTGGCCTCTACGTCTCCGTGGGACCTTTATATACATCAATAACGTAATATAACCTAACCTAACCCAACCTAACATCTCGGCGGTAATATTTGACCACATTCCTGGCTTTGGCCTCTACGTCTCCGTGGGACCTTTATATACATCAATAACGTAATATAACCTAACCTAACCCAAACTAACATCTCGGCGGTGATATTTGAAATCATTCCTGCCGAGTTGGCCTCCACGTCTCCGTGGGACCTTTATATATATCAATAACGTAATGTAACCTAACCTAACCCAACCTAACATCTCGGCGGTATTATTTGACCACATTCCTGTCTTGTTGGCCCCTACATCTCCGTGGGACCTTTATATACATCAATAACGTAATATAACCTAACCTAACCCAACCTAACATCTCGGCGGTAATATTTTGCACCATTCCTGGCGAGTCGGCCTATACGTCTCCGTCGGACCTTTATATACATCAATAACGTAACATAACATAACCTAACCCAACCTAACATCTCGGCGGTAATATTTGACAACATTCCTGGCGAGTTGGCTTCTCCGTCTCCGTGGGACCTTTATATACATCAATAACGTAATATAACCTAGCCTAAACCAACCGATCATCTCGGCGGTAATATTTGAAAACATTCCTGGCGAGTTGGCTTCTCCGTCTCCGTGGGAACTCTATTTACATCAATAACGTAATATAACCTAACCTAACCCAACCTAACATCTCGGCGGTAATATTTGACCACATTCCTGTCTTGTTGGCCTCTCCGTCTCCGTGGGACCCTTATATATATCAATAACGTAATATAACCTAACCTAACCCAACCTAACATCTCGGCGGTAATATTTGACATCATTCCTGCCGAGTTCGCCTCTGCGTCTCCGTTTGACCTTCATTTACGTCAAGAACGTAATATAACCTAACCTAACCCAACCTAACATCTCGGCGGTAATATTTGACATAATTCCTGGCGAGTTGGCCTCTACGTCTCCGTTTGACCTTCATATACATCAATAACTTAATATAACGTAACCTAACCCAACCTATCATCTCGGCGGTAATATTTGACATCATTCCTGGCGAGTTGGCTTCTCCGTCTTCGTGGGACCTTTATATATATCATTAACGTAATATAACCTAACCTAACCCAACCTAACATCTCGGCGGTAATATTTGACATAATTCCTGGCGAGTTGGCCTTTACGTCTCCGTTTGACCTTCATATACATCAATAACTTAATATAACGTAACCTAACCCAACCTATCATCTCGGCGGTAATATTTGACAACATTCCTGGCGAGTTGGCCTCTATGTCCCCGTGGGACCTTTATATACATCAATAACGTAATATAACCTAACCTAACCCAACCTATCATCTCGGCGGTAACATTTGACATCATTCCTGGCGAGTTGGCCTCTACGTCTCCGTTGAACCTTTATATATATCAATAACGTAATATAACCTAACCTAACCCAACCTAACATCTCGGCGGTAATATTTGACATCATTCCTGCCGAGTTCGCCTCTGCGTCTCCGTTTGACCTTCATTTACATAAAGAACGTAATATAACCCAACCTAACCCAACCTAACATCTCGGCGGTAATATTTGACATAATTCCTGGCGAGTTGGCCTCTACGTCTCCGTTTGACCTTTATATACATCAATAACGTAATATAACCTAACCTAACCCAAGCTAACATCTCGGCGGTAATATTTGACAACATTCCTGGCGAGTTGGCTTCTCCATCTCCGTGGGACATTTATATACATCAATAACGTAACATAACATAACCTAACCCAACCTAACATCTCGGCGGTAATATTTGACAACATTCCTGGCGAGTTGGCTTCTCCGTCTCCGTGGGACCTTTATATACATCAATAACGTAATATAACCTAGCCTAAACCAACCTATCATCTCGGCGGTAATATTTGAAAACATTCCTGGCGAGTTGGCTTCTCCGTCTCCGTGGGACCTTCATATACATCAATAACGAAATATAACCTAACCTAACCCAACCTATCATCTCGGCGGTAATATTGTACAATATTCCTGGCGAGTTGGCCTCTACGACTCCGTGGGACCTTTATATATATCAATAACGTAATGTAACCTAACCTAACCCAACCTAACATCTCGGCGGTATTATTTGACCACATTCCTGTCTTGTTGGCCCCTACATCTCCGTGGGACCTTTATATACATCAATAACGTAATATAACCTAACCTAACCCAACCTAACATCTCGGCGGTAATATTTTGCACCATTCCTGGCGAGTCGGCCTATACGTCTCCGTCGGACCTTTATATACATCAATAACGTAACATAACATAACCTAACCCAACCTAACATCTCGGCGGTAATATTTGACAACATTCCTGGCGAGTTGGCTTCTCCGTCTCCGTGGGACCTTTATATACATCAATAACGTAATATAACCTAGCCTAAACCAACGTATCATCTCGGCGGTAATATTTGAAAACATTCCTGGCGAGTTGGCTTCTCCTTCTCCGTGAGAACTTTATTTACATCAATAACGTAATATAACCTAACCTAACCCAACCTAACATCTCGGCGGTAATATTTGACCACATTCCTGTCTTGTTGGCCTCTCCGTCTCCGTGGGACCTTCATATACATCAATAACGAAATATAACCTAACCTAACCCAACCTATAATCTCGGCGGTAATATTGTACAATATTCCTGGCGAGTTGGCCTCTACGACTCCGTGGGACCTTTATATACATCAATGACGTAATGTAACCTAACCTAACCCAGCCTAACATCTCGGAGGTAATATTTGACATCATTCCTGGCGAGTTGGCTTCTCCGTCTCCGTGGGACATTTATATACATCAATAACGTAACATAACATAACCTAACCCAACCTAACATCTCGGCGGTAATTTTTGACATCATTCCTGGCGAGTTGGCCTCTACGTCTCCGTTTGACCTTTATATACATCAATAACGTAATATAACCTAACCTAACCCAACCTAACATCTCAGCGGTAATATTTGACATCATTCCTGGCGAGTTGGCTTCTCCGTCTCCGTGGGACCTTTATATATATCAATAACGTAATATAACCTAACCTAACCCAACCTAACATCTCGGCGGTAATATTTGACATAATTCCTGGCGAGTTGGCCTCTACGTCTCCGTTTGACCTTCATATACATCAATAACGTAATATAACCTAACCTAACCCAACCTAACATCTCGGCGGTAATATTTGACATCATTCCTGGCGAGTTGGCCTCTACGTCTCCGTTTGACCTTCATATACATCAATAACGTAATATAGCATAACCTAACCCAACCTAACATCTCCGGAGTAATATTTCACAACATTCCTGGCGAGTTGGCTTCTCCGTCTCCGTGGGACCTTTATATACATCTATAACGTAATATAACCTAACCTAAACCAACCTAACATCTCGGCGGTAATATTTGACATCATTCCTGGCGAGTTGGCCTCTACGTCTCCGTGGGACCTTTATATACATCAATAACGTAATATAACCTAACCTAACCCAACCTAACATCTCGGCGGTAATATTTGACCACATTCCTGGCTTTGGCCTCTACGTCTCCGTGGGACCTTTATATACATCAATAACGTAATATAACCTAACCTAACCCAACCTAACATCTCGGCGGTGATATTTGAAATCATTCCTGCCGAGTTGGCCTCCACGTCTCCGTGGGACCTTTATATATATCAATAACGTAATGTAACCTAACCTAACCCAACCTAACATCTCGGCGGTATTATTTGACCACATTCCTGTCTTGTTGGCCCCTACATCTCCGTGGGACCTTTATATACATCAATAACGTAATATAACCTAACCTAACCCAACCTAACATCTCGGCGGTAATATTTTGCACCATTCCTGGCGAGTCGGCCTATACGTCTCCGTCGGACCTTTATATACATCAATAACGTAACATAACATAACCTAACCCAACCTAACATCTCGGCGGTAATATTTGACAACATTCCTGGCGAGTTGGCTTCTCCGTCTCCGTGGGACCTTTATATACATCAATAACGTAATATAACCTAGCCTAAACCAACGTATCATCTCGGCGGTAATATTTGAAAACATTCCTGGCGAGTTGGCTTCTCCTTCTCCGTGAGAACTTTATTTACATCAATAACGTAATATAACCTAACCTAACCCAACCTAACATCTCGGCGGTAATATTTGACCACATTCCTGTCTTGTTGGCCTCTCCGTCTCCGTGGGACCTTCATATACATCAATAACGAAATATAACCTAACCTAACCCAACCTATAATCTCGGCGGTAATATTGTACAATATTCCTGGCGAGTTGGCCTCTACGACTCCGTGGGACCTTTATATACATCAATGACGTAATGTAACCTAACCTAACCCAGCCTAACATCTCGGCGGTAATATTTGACATCATTCCTGGCGAGTTGGCTTCTCCTTCTCCGTGGGACATTTATATACATCAATAACGTAACATAACATAACCTAACCCAACCTAACATCTCGGCGGTAATTTTTGACATCATTCCTGGCGAGTTGGCCTCTACGTCTCCGTTTGACCTTTATATACATCAATAACGTAATATAACCTAACCTAACCCAACCTAACATCTCAGCGGTAATATTTGACATCATTCCTGGCGAGTTGGCTTCTCCGTCTCCGTGGGACCTTTATATATATCAATAACGTAATATAACCTAACCTAACCCAACCTAACATCTCGGCGGTAATATTTGACATAATTCCTGGCGAGTTGGCCTCTACGTCTCCGTTTGACCTTCATATACATCAATAACGTAATATAACCTAACCTAACCCAACCTAACATCTCGGCGGTAATATTTGACATCATTCCTGGCGAGTTGGCCTCTACGTCTCCGTTTGACCTTCATATACATCAATAACGTAATATAGCATAACCTAACCCAACCTAACATCTCCGGAGTAATATTTCACAACATTCCTGGCGAGTTGGCTTCTCCGTCTCCGTGGGACCTTTATATATATCAATAACGTAATATAACCTAACCTAACCCAACCTAACATCTCGGCGGTAATATTTGACATAATTCCTGGCGAGTTGGCCTCTACGTCTCCGGTTGACCTTCATATACATCAATAACGTAATATAACCTAACCTAACCCAACCTAACATCTCGGCGGTAATATTTGACATCATTCCTGGCGAGTTGGCCTCTACGTCTCCGTTTGACCTTCATATACATCAATAACGTAATATAGCATAACCTAACCCAACCTAACATCTCCGGAGTAATATTTCACAACATTCCTGGCGAGTTGGCTTCTCCGTCTCCGTGGGACCTTTATATACATCTATAACGTAATATAACCTAACCTAAACCAACCTAACATCTCGGCGGTAATATTTGACATCATTCCTGGCGATTTGGCCTCTACGTTTCCGTGGGACCTTTATATACATCAATAACGTAATATAACCTAACCTAACCCAACCTAACATCTCGGCGGTAATATTTGACCACATTCCTGGCTTTGGCCTCTACGTCTCCGTGGGACCTTTATATACATCAATAACGTAATATAACCTAACCTAACCCAACCTAACATCTCGGCGGTGATATTTGAAATCATTCCTGCCGAGTTGGCCTCCACGTCTCCGTGGGACCTTTATATATATCAATAACGTAATGTAACCTAACCTAACCCAACCTAACATCTCGGCGGTATTATTTGACCACATTCCTGTCTTGTTGGCCCCTACATCTCCGTGGGACCTTTATATACATCAATAACGTAATATAACCTAATCTAACCCAACCTAACATCTCGGCGGTAATATTTTGCACCATTCCTGGCGAGTCGGCCTATACGTCTCCGTCGGACCTTTATATACATCAATAACGTAACATAACATAACCTAACCCAACCTAACATCTCGGCGGTAATATTTGACAACATTCCTGGCGAGTTGGCTTCTCCGTCTCCGTGGGACCTTTATATACATCAATAACGTAATATAACCTAGCCTAAACCAACCGATCATCTCGGCGGTAATATTTGAAAACATTCCTGGCGAGTTGGCTTCTCCATCTCCGTGGGACATTTATATACATCAATAACGTAACATAACATAACCTAACCCAACCTAACATCTCGGCGGTAATATTTGACAACATTCCTGGCGAGTTGGCTTCTCCGTCTCCGTGGGACCTTTATATACATCAATAACGTAATATAACCTAGCCTAAACCAACCTATCATCTCGGCGGTAATATTTGAAAACATTCCTGGCGAGTTGGCTTCTCCGTCTCTGTGGGAACTTTATTTACATCAATAACGTAATATAACCTAACCTAACCCAACCTAACATCTCGGCGGTAATATTTGACCACATTCCTGGCTTGTTGGCATCTACGTCTCCGTGGGACCTTTATATACATCAATAACGTAATATAACCTAACCTAACCCAATCTAACATCTCGGCGGTAATATTTGACATCATTCCTGGCGAGTTGGCCTCTACGTCTCCGTTTGACCTTCATATACATCAATAACGTAATATAACCTAACCTAACCCAACCTAACATCTCGGCGGTAATATTTGACCACATTCCTGGCTTGTTGGCCTCTCCGTCTCCGTGGGACCTTCATATACATCAATAACGAAATATAACCTAACCTAACCCAACCTATCATCTCGGCGGTAATATTGTACAATATTCCTGGCGAGTTGGCCTCTACGACTCCGTGGGACCTTTATATACATCAATAACGTAATATAACCTAACCTAACCCAATCTAACATCTCGGCGGTGATATTTGAAATCATTCCTGCCGAGTTGGCCTCCACGTCTCCGTGGGACCTTTATATATATCAATAACGTAATGTAACCTAACCTAACCCAACCTAACATCTCGGCGGTATTATTTGACCACATTCCTGTCTTGTTGGCCCCTACATCTCCGTGGGACCTTTATATACATCAATAACGTAATATAACCTAACCTAACCCAACCTAACATCTCGGCGGTAATATTTTGCACCATTCCTGGCGAGTCGGCCTATACGTCTCCGTCGGACCTTTATATACATCAATAACGTAACATAACATAACCTAACCCAACCTAACATCTCGGCGGTAATATTTGACAACATTCCTGGCGAGTTGGCTTCTCCGTCTCCGTGGGACCTTTATATACATCAATAACGTAATATAACCTAGCCTAAACCAACGTATCATCTCGGCGGTAATATTTGAAAACATTCCTGGCGAGTTGGCTTCTCCTTCTCCGTGAGAACTTTATTTACATCAATAACGTAATATAACCTAACCTAACCCAACCTAACATCTCGGCGGTAATATTTGACCACATTCCTGTCTTGTTGGCCTCTCCGTCTCCGTGGGACCTTCATATACATCAATAACGAAATATAACCTAACCTAACCCAACCTATAATCTCGGCGGTAATATTGTACAATATTCCTGGCGAGTTGGCCTCTACGACTCCGTGGGACCTTTATATACATCAATGACGTAATGTAACCTAACCTAACCCAGCCTAACATCTCGGCGGTAATATTTGACATCATTCCTGGCGAGTTGGCTTCTCCGTCTCCGCGGGACATTTATATACATCAATAACGTAAGATAACATAACCTAACCCAACCTAACATCTCGGCGGTAATTTTTGACATCATTCCTGGCGAGTTGGCCTCTACGTCTCCGTTTGACCTTTATATACATCAATAACGTAATATAACCTAACCTAACCCAACCTAACATCTCGGCGGTAATATTTGACCACATTCCTGGCTTGTTGGCCTCTACGTCTCCGTGGGACCTTTATATACATCAATAACGTAATATAACCTAACCTAACCCAATCTAACATCTCGGCGGTAATATTTGACATCATTCCTGGCGAGTTGGCCTCTACGTCTCCGTTTGACCTTCATATACATCAATAACGTAATATAACCTAACCTAACCCAACCTAACATCTCGGCGGTAATATTTGACCACATTCCTGGCTTGTTGGCCTCTCCGTCTCCGTGGGACCTTCATATACATCAATAACGAAATATAACCTAACCTAACCCAACCTATCATCTCGGCGGTAATATTGTACAATATTCCTGGCGAGTTGGCCTCTACGACTCCGTGGGACCTTTATATACATCAATAACGTAATATAACCTAACCTAACCCAATCTAACATCTCGGCGGTGATATTTGAAATCATTCCTGCCGAGTTGGCCTCCACGTCTCCGTGGGACCTTTATATATATCAATAACGTAATGTAACCTAACCTAACCCAACCTAACATCTCGGCGGTATTATTTGACCACATTCCTGTCTTGTTGGCCCCTACATCTCCGTGGGACCTTTATATACATCAATAACGTAATATAACCTAACCTAACCCAACCTAACATCTCGGCGGTAATATTTTGCACCATTCCTGGCGAGTCGGCCTATACGTCTCCGTCGGACCTTTATATACATCAATAACGTAACATAACATAACCTAACCCAACCTAACATCTCGGCGGTAATATTTGACAACATTCCTGGCGAGTTGGCTTCTCCGTCTCCGTGGGACCTTTATATACATCAATAACGTAATATAACCTAGCCTAAACCAACGTATCATCTCGGCGGTAATATTTGAAAACATTCCTGGCGAGTTGGCTTCTCCTTCTCCGTGAGAACTTTATTTACATCAATAACGTAATATAACCTAACCTAACCCAACCTAACATCTCGGCGGTAATATTTGACCACATTCCTGTCTTGTTGGCCTCTCCGTCTCCGTGGGACCTTCATATACATCAATAACGAAATATAACCTAACCTAACCCAACCTATAATCTCGGCGGTAATATTGTACAATATTCCTGGCGAGTTGGCCTCTACGACTCCGTGGGACCTTTATATACATCAATGACGTAATGTAACCTAACCTAACCCAGCCTAACATCTCGGCGGTAATATTTGACATCATTCCTGGCGAGTTGGCTTCTCCGTCTCCGTGGGACATTTATATACATCAATAACGTAACATAACATAACCTAACCCAACCTAACATCTCGGCGGTAATTTTTGACATCATTCCTGGCGAGTTGGCCTCTACGTCTCCGTTTGACCTTTATATACATCAATAACGTAATATAACCTAACCTAACCCAACCTAACATCTCAGCGGTAATATTTGACATCATTCCTGGCGAGTTGGCTTCTCCGTCTCCGTGGGACCTTTATATATATCAATAACGTAATATAACCTAACCTAACCCAACCTAACATCTCGGCGGTAATATTTGACATAATTCCTGGCGAGTTGGCCTCTACGTCTCCGTTTGACCTTCATATACATCAATAACGTAATATAACCTAACCTAACCCAACCTAACATCTCGGCGGTAATATTTGACATCATTCCTGGCGAGTTGGCCTCTACGTCTCCGTTTGACCTTCATATACATCAATAACGTAATATAGCATAACCTAACCCAACCTAACATCTCCGGAGTAATATTTCACAACATTCCTGGCGAGTTGGCTTCTCCGTCTCCGTGGGACCTTTATATATATCAATAACGTAATATAACCTAACCTAACCCAACCTAACATCTCGGCGGTAATATTTGACATAATTCCTGGCGAGTTGGCCTCTACGTCTCCGGTTGACCTTCATATACATCAATAACGTAATATAACCTAACCTAACCCAACCTAACATCTCGGCGGTAATATTTGACATCATTCCTGGCGAGTTGGCCTCTACGTCTCCGTTTGACCTTCATATACATCAATAACGTAATATAGCATAACCTAACCCAACCTAACATCTCCGGAGTAATATTTCACAACATTCCTGGCGAGTTGGCTTCTCCGTCTCCGTGGGACCTTTATATACATCTATAACGTAATATAACCTAACCTAAACCAACCTAACATCTCGGCGGTAATATTTGACATCATTCCTGGCGAGTTGGCCTCTACGTCTCCGTGGGACCTTTATATACATCAATAACGTAATATAACCTAACCTAACCCAACCTAACATCTCGGCGGTAATATTTGACCACATTCCTGGCTTTGGCCTCTACGTCTCCGTGGGACCTTTATATACATCAATAACGTAATATAACCTAACCTAACCCAACCTAACATCTCGGCGGTGATATTTGAAATCATTCCTGCCGAGTTGGCCTCCACGTCTCCGTGGGACCTTTATATATATCAATAACGTAATGTAACCTAACCTAACCCAACCTAACATCTCGGCGGTATTATTTGACCACATTCCTGTCTTGTTGGCCCCTACATCTCCGTGGGACCTTTATATACATCAATAACGTAATATAACCTAACCTAACCCAACCTAACATCTCGGCGGTAATATTTTGCACCATTCCTGGCGAGTCGGCCTATACGTCTCCGTCGGACCTTTATATACATCAATAACGTAACATAACATAACCTAACCCAACCTAACATCTCGGCGGTAATATTTGACAACATTCCTGGCGAGTTGGCTTCTCCGTCTCCGTGGGACCTTTATATACATCAATAACGTAATATAACCTAGCCTAAACCAACGTATCATCTCGGCGGTAATATTTGAAAACATTCCTGGCGAGTTGGCATCTCCTTCTCCGTGAGAACTTTATTTACATCAATAACGTAATATAACCTAACCTAACCCAACCTAACATCTCGGCGGTAATATTTGACCACATTCCTGTCTTGTTGGCCTCTCCGTCTCCGTGGGACCTTCATATACATCAATAACGAAATATAACCTAACCTAACCCAACCTATAATCTCGGCGGTAATATTGTACAATATTCCTGGCGAGTTGGCCTCTACGACTCCGTGGGACCTTTATATACATCAATGACGTAATGTAACCTAACCTAACCCAGCCTAACATCTCGGCGGTAATATTTGACATCATTCCTGGCGAGTTGGCTTCTCCGTCTCCGCGGGACATTTATATACATCAATAACGTAAGATAACATAACCTAACCCAACCTAACATCTCGGCGGTAATTTTTGACATCATTCCTGGCGAGTTGGCCTCTACGTCTCCGTTTGACCTTTATATACATCAATAACGTAATATAACCTAACCTAACCCAACCTAACATCTCAGCGGTAATATTTGACCACATTCCTGGCTTGTTGGCCTCTACGTCTCCGTGGGACCTTTATATACATCAATAACGTAATATAACCTAACCTAACCCAATCTAACATCTCGGCGGTAATATTTGACATCATTCCTGGCGAGTTGGCCTCTACGTCTCCGTTTGACCTTCATATACATCAATAACGTAATATAACCTAACCTAACCCAACCTAACATCTCGGCGGTAATATTTGACCACATTCCTGGCTTGTTGGCCTCTCCGTCTCCGTGGGACCTTCATATACATCAATAACGAAATATAACCTAACCTAACCCAACCTATCATCTCGGCGGTAATATTGTACAATATTCCTGGCGAGTTGGCCTCTACGACTCCGTGGGACCTTTATATACATCAATAACGTAATATAACCTAACCTAACCCAATCTAACATCTCGGCGGTGATATTTGAAATCATTCCTGCCGAGTTGGCCTCCACGTCTCCGTGGGACCTTTATATATATCAATAACGTAATGTAACCTAACCTAACCCAACCTAACATCTCGGCGGTATTATTTGACCACATTCCTGTCTTGTTGGCCCCTACATCTCCGTGGGACCTTTATATACATCAATAACGTAATATAACCTAACCTAACCCAACCTAACATCTCGGCGGTAATATTTTGCACCATTCCTGGCGAGTCGGCCTATACGTCTCCGTCGGACCTTTATATACATCAATAACGTAACATAACATAACCTAACCCAACCTAACATCTCGGCGGTAATATTTGACAACATTCCTGGCGAGTTGGCTTCTCCGTCTCCGTGGGACCTTTATATACATCAATAACGTAATATAACCTAGCCTAAACCAACGTATCATCTCGGCGGTAATATTTGAAAACATTCCTGGCGAGTTGGCTTCTCCTTCTCCGTGAGAACTTTATTTACATCAATAACGTAATATAACCTAACCTAACCCAACCTAACATCTCGGCGGTAATATTTGACCACATTCCTGTCTTGTTGGCCTCTCCGTCTCCGTGGGACCTTCATATACATCAATAACGAAATATAACCTAACCTAACCCAACCTATAATCTCGGCGGTAATATTGTACAATATTCCTGGCGAGTCGGCCTCTACGACTCCGTGGGACCTTTATATACATCAATGACGTAATGTAACCTAACCTAACCCAGCCTAACATCTCGGCGGTAATATTTGACATCATTCCTGGCGAGTTGGCTTCTCCGTCTCCGTGGGACATTTATATACATCAATAACGTAACATAACATAACCTAACCCAACCTAACATCTCGGCGGTAATTTTTGACATCATTCCTGGCGAGTTGGCCTCTACGTCTCCGTTTGACCTTTATATACATCAATAACGTAATATAACCTAACCTAACCCAACCTAACATCTCAGCGGTAATATTTGACATCATTCCTGGCGAGTTGGCTTCTCCGTCTCCGTGGGACCTTTATATATATCAATAACGTAATATAACCTAACCTAAACCAACCTAACATCTCGGCGGTAATATTTGACATAATTCCTGGCGAGTTGGCCTCTACGTCTCCGTTTGACCTTCATATACATCAATAACGTAATATAACCTAACCTAACCCAACCTAACATCTCGGCGGTAATATTTGACATCATTCCTGGCGAGTTGGCCTCTACGTCTCCGTTTGACCTTCATATACATCAATAACGTAATATAGCATAACCTAACCCAACCTAACATCTCCGGAGTAATATTTCACAACATTCCTGGCGAGTTGGCTTCTCCGTCTCCGTGGGACCTTTATATATATCAATAACGTAATATAACCTAACCTAACCCAACCTAACATCTCGGCGGTAATATTTGACATAATTCCTGGCGAGTTGGCCTCTACGTCTCCGGTTGACCTTCATATACATCAATAACGTAATATAACTTAACCTAACCCAACCTAACATCTCGGCGGTAATATTTGACATCATTCCTGGCGAGTTGGCCTCTACGTCTCCGTTTGACCTTCATATACATCAATAACGTAATATAGCATAACCTAACC
Source organism: Xylocopa violacea (assembly GCA_963969225.1). NCBI lineage: Eukaryota > Metazoa > Arthropoda > Insecta > Hymenoptera > Apidae > Xylocopa > Xylocopa violacea. Next base: position 5,303,292 of record CAXAJV010000016.1, on the reverse strand, counting down.
CAACCTAACATCTCCGGAGTAATATTTCACAACATTCCTGGCGAGTTGGCTTCTCCGTCTCCGTGGGACCTTTATATACATCTATAACGTAATATAACCTAACCTAAACCAACCTAACATCTCGGCGGTAATATTTGACATCATTCCTGGCGAGTTGGCCTCTACGTCTCCGTGGGACCTTTATATACATCAATAACGTAATATAACCTAACCTAACCCAACCTAACATCTCGGCGGTAATATTTGACCACATTCCTGGCTTTGGCCTCTACGTCTCCGTGGGACCTTTATATACATCAATAACGTAATATAACCTAACCTAACCCAACCTAACATCTCGGCGGTGATATTTGAAATCATTCCTGCCGAGTTGGCCTCCACGTCTCCGTGGGACCTTTATATATATCAATAACGTAATGTAACCTAACCTAACCCAACCTAACATCTCGGCGGTATTATTTGACCACATTCCTGTCTTGTTGGCCCCTACATCTCCGTGGGACCTTTATATACATCAATAACGTAATATAACCTAACCTAACCCAACCTAACATCTCGGCGGTAATATTTTGCACCATTCCTGGCGAGTCGGCCTATACGTCTCCGTCGGACCTTTATATACATCAATAACGTAACATAACATAACCTAACCCAACCTAACATCTCGGCGGTAATATTTGACAACATTCCTGGCGAGTTGGCTTCTCCGTCTCCGTGGGACCTTTATATACATCAATAACGTAATATAACCTAGCCTAAACCAACCGATCATCTCGGCGGTAATATTTGAAAACATTCCTGGCGAGTTGGCTTCTCCGTCTCCGTGGGAACTCTATTTACATCAATAACGTAATATAACCTAACCTAACCCAACCTAACATCTCGGCGGTAATATTTGACCACATTCCTGTCTTGTTGGCCTCTCCGTCTCCGTGGGACCCTTATATATATCAATAACGTAATATAACCTAACCTAACCCAACCTAACATCTCGGCGGTAATATTTGACATCATTCCTGCCGAGTTCGCCTCTGCGTCTCCGTTTGACCTTCATTTACGTCAAGAACGTAATATAACCTAACCTAACCCAACCTAACATCTCGGCGGTAATATTTGACATAATTCCTGGCGAGTTGGCCTCTACGTCTCCGTTTGACCTTCATATACATCAATAACTTAATATAACGTAACCTAACCCAACCTATCATCTCGGCGGTAATATTTGACAACATTCCTGGCGAGTTGGCCTCTATGTCCCCGTGGGACCTTTATATACATCAATAACGTAATATAACCTAACCTAACCCAACCTATCATCTCGGCGGTAATATTCGACAACATGCCTGGCGAGTTTGGCCCCTACGTCTACGTTTGACCTTCATATACATCAGTAACGTAATATAACCTAACCTAACCCAACCTAACATCTCGGCGGTAATATTTGACATCATTCTTGGCGAGTTGGCCTCTACGTCTCCGTTTGACCTTCATATACATCAATAACGTAATATAGCATAACCTAACCCAACCTAACATCTCGGCGGTAATATTTGACAACATTCCTGGCGAGTTGGCTTCTCCGTCTCCGTGGGACCTTTATATACATCAATAACGTAATATAACCTAGCCTAAACCAACCTATCATCTCGGCGGTAATATTTGAAAACATTCCTGGCGAGTTGGCTTCTCCGTCTCCGTGGGAACTTTATTTACATCAATAACGTAATATAACCTAACCTAACCCAACCTAACATCTCGGCGGTAATATTTGACCACATTCCTGTCTTGTTGGCCTCTCCGTCTCCGTGGGACCTTCATATACATCTATAACGTAATACAACCTAACCTAACCCAACCTAACATCTCGGCGGTAATATTTTGCACCATTCCTGGCGAGTCGGCCTATACGTCTCCGTCGGACCTTTATATACATCAATAACGTAACATAACATAACCTAACCCAACCTAACATCTCGGCGGTAATATTTGACAACATTCCTGGCGAGTTGGCTTCTCCGTCTCCGTGGGACCTTTATATACATCAATAACGTAATATAACCTAGCCTAAACCAACCTATCATCTCGGCGGTAATATTTGAAAACATTCCTGCCGAGTTGGCTTCTCCGTCTCCGTGGGAACTTTATTTACATCAATAACGTAATATAACCTAACCTAACCCAACCTAACATCTCGGCGGTAATATTTGACCACATTCCTGTCTTGTTGGCCTCTCCGTCTCCGTGGGACCTTCATATACATCAATAACGAAATATAACCTAACCTAACCCAACCTATCATCTCGGCGGTAATATTGTACAATATTCCTGGCGAGTTGGCCTCTACGACTCCGTGGGACCTTTATATACATCAATGACGTAATGTAACCTAACCTAACCCAGCCTAACATCTCGGCGGTAATTTTTGACATCATTCCTGGCGAGTTGGCCTCTACGTCTCCGTTTGACCTTTATATACATCAATAACGAAATATAACCTAACCTAACCCAACCTATCATCTCGGCGGTAATATTGTACAATATTCCTGGCGAGTTGGCCTCTACGTCTCCGTTTGACCTTCATATACATCAATAACTTAATATAACTTAACCTAACCCAACCTATCATCTCGGCGGTAATATTTGACAACATTCCTGGCGAGTTGGCCTCTATGTCCCCGTGGGACCTTTATATACATCAATAACGTAATATAACCTAACCTAACCCAACCTATCATCTCGGCGGTAATATTTGACATCATTCCTGGCGAGTTGGCTTCTCCGTCTCCGTGGGACCTTTATATATATCAATAACGTAATATAACCTAACCTAACCCAAAGTAACATTTCGGCGGTAATATTTGACATCATTCCTGCCGAGTTCGCCTCTGCGTCTCCGTTTGACCTTCATTTACATCAAGAACGTAATATAACCTAACCTAACCCAACCTAACATCTCGGCGGTAATATTTGACATAATTCCTGGCGAGTTGGCCTCTACGTCTCCGTTTGACCTTTATATACATCAATAACGAAATATAACCTAACCTAACCCAACCTATCATCTCGGCGGTAATATTGTACAATATTCCTGGCGAGTTGGCTTCTCCGTCTCCGTGGGACATTTATATACATCAATAACGTAACATAACATAACCTAACCCAACCTAACAACTCGGCGGTAATTTTTGACATCATTCCTGGCGAGTTGGCCTCTACGTCTCCGTTTGACCTTTATATACATCAATAACGTAATATAACCTAACCTAACCCAACCTAACATCTCAGCGGTAATATTTGACATCATTCCTGGCGAGTTGGCTTCTCCGTCTCCGTGGGACCTTTATATATATCATTAACGTAATATAACCTAACCTAACCCAACCTAACATCTCGGCGGTAATATTTGACATAATTCCTGGCGAGTTGGCCTTTACGTCTCCGTTTGACCTTCATATACATCAATAACTTAATATAACGTAACCTAACCCAACCTATCATCTCGGCGGTAATATTTGACAACATTCCTGGCGAGTTGGCCTCTATGTCCCCGTGGGACCTTTATATACATCAATAACATAATATAACCTAACCTAACCCAACCTATCATCTCGGCGGTAATATTTGACATCATTCCTGGCGAGTTGGCCTCTACGTCTCCGTTGGACCTTTATATATATCAATAACGTAATGTAACCTAACCTAACCCAACCTAACATCTCGGCGGTATTATTTGACCACATTCCTGTCTTGTTGGCCCCTACATCTCCGTGGGACCTTTATATACATCAATAACGTAATATAACCTAACCTAACCCAACCTAACATCTCGGCGGTAATATTTTGCACCATTCCTGGCGAGTCGGCCTATACGTCTCCGTCGGACCTTTATATACATCAATAACGTAACATAACATAACCTAACCCAACCTAACATCTCGGCGGTAATATTTGAAAACATTCCTGGCGAGTTGGCTTCTCCGTCTCCGTGGGAACTTTATTTACATCAATAACGTAATATAACCTAACCTAACCCAACCTAACATCTCGGCGGTAATATTTGACCACATTCCTGTCTTGTTGGCCTCTCCGTCTCCGTGGGACCTTCATATACATCAATAACGAAATATAACCTAACCTAACCCAACCTATCATCTCGGCGGTAATATTGTACAATATTCCTGGCGAGTTGGCCTCTACGTCTCCGTGGGATCTTGATATACATCAATAACGTAATATAACCTAACCTGACCCAACCTAACCTCTCGGCGCTACTATTTGACAACATTCCAAGCGAGTTGGCATCTACGTCTCCGTGGGACCTTCATATACATCAATAACGAAATATAACCTAACCTAACCCAACCTATCATCTCGGCGGTAATATTTGGCAACATTCCTGGCTTGTTGGCCTCTACGTCTCCGTGGTTCCTTTGTATACATCAATAACGTAATATAACCTAACCTAATCCAATCTAAAATCGCGGCTGTAATATTTGACAACATTCCTGGCTTGTTGGCCTCTACGCCTCCGTGGGACATTTATATACATCAATAACGTAATATAACCTAACCTAACCCAACCTATCATCTCGGCGGTAATATTTGACAATATTCCTGGCGAGTTGGCCCCTACGTCTACGTGGGTCCTTCATAAACCTCAATAACGTAATATAACCTAACCTAACCGAACCTATCATCTCGGCGGTAATATTTGACAACATTCCTGGCGAGTTGGCCTCTACGTCTCCGTGGGACCTTTATATACATCAATAACGTAATATAACCTAACCTAACCCAATCTAACATCGCGGCTGTAATATTTGACAACATTCCTGGCATGTTGCCCTCTACGTCTCCGTGGGACATTTATATACATCAATAACGTAATATAACCTAACCTAACCCAACCTATCATCGCGGCGGTAATATTTGAAAATATTCCTGGCGAGTTGGCCCCTACGTCTACGTGGGCCCTTTATATACATCAATAACGTAATATAACCTAACCTAACCCAATCTAACATCGCGGCTGTAATATTTGTCAACATTCCTGGCATGTTGGCCTCTACGTCTCCGTGGGACCTTTATATACGTCAATAACGTAATCTAACCTAACCTAACCCAATCTAACATCGCGGCTGTAATAATTGACAACATTCCTGGCATGTTGGCCTCTACGTCTCCGTGAGACCTTCATATACATCAATAAAGAATTATAACCAAACCTAACCCAACCTATTATCTCGGCGGTAATCTTTGACCACATAACTGGCGAGTTGTCCTCTACGTCTCCGTGGGATCTTCATATACATCAATAACGTAATATAACCTAACCAAACCCAACCTAACATCTCGGCGGTAATATTTGGCAACATTCCTGGCTTGTTGGCCTCTACGTCTCCGTGGGACCTTTATATACACCAATAACGTAATATAACCTAACCTAACCCAACCTAACATCTCGGCGGTAATATTTGGCAACATTACTGGCTTGTTGGCCCCTACGTCTCCGTGGGACCTTTATATACACCAATAACGTAATATAACCTAACCTAACCCAACCTAACATCTCGGCGGTAATATTTGGTAACATTCCTGGCTTGTTGGCCTCTACGTCTCCGTGGGACCTTTATATACACCAATAACGTAATATAACCTAACCTAACCCAACCTAACATCTCGGCGGTAATATTTGGCCACATTACTGGCTTGTTGGCCCCTACGTCTCCGTGGGACCTTTATATACACCAATAACGTAATATAACCTCACCTAACCCAATCTAACATCGCGGCTGTAATATTTGACAACATTTCTGGCGAGTTGGCCTCTACGTCTCCGTGGGACCTTCATATACATCAATAACGAAATATAAACTAACCTAACCCAACCTATCATCTCGGCGGTAATATTTGGCAACATTCCTGGCTTGTTGGCTTCTACGCCTCCGTGGGACATTTATATACATCAATAACGTAATATAACCTAACCAAACCCAACCTATCATCTCGGCGGTAATATTTGACAATATTCATGGCGAGTTGGCCCCTACGTCTGCGTGGGTCCTTCATAAACCTCAATAACGTAATATAACCTAACCTAACCCAACCTATCATCTCGGCGGTAATATTTGACAACATTCCTGGCATGTTGGCCTCTACGTCTCCGTGGGACCTGTATATACGTCAATAACGTAATCTAACCTAACCTAACCCAATCTAACATCGCGGCTGTAATAATTGACAACATTCCTGGCATGTTGGCCTCTACGTCTCCGTGAGACCTTCATATACATCAATAACGAATTATAACCAAACCTGACCCAACCTATTATCTCGGCGGTAATATTTGACCACATACCTGGAGAGTTCGCCTCTACGTCTGCGTGGGACCTTCATATACATCAATAACGTAATATAACCTCACCTAACCCAACCTAACATCTCGGCGGTAATATTTGGCAACATTCCTGGCTTGTTGGCCTCTACGTCTCCCTGGGACCTTTATATACACCAATAACGTAATATAACCTAACCTAACCCAATCTGTCATGTCCGCGGTCATATTTCAGAAAATTCCTGGCGAGTTGGCTTCGACGTCTGTGTGGGACCTTTATATACATCAAGAACGTAATATAACCTAACCTACCCCAACCTAACAACTCGGCGGTAATATTTGGCAACATTCCTGGCTTGTTGGCCTCTACGTTTCCGTGGTTCCTTTGTATACATCAATAACGTAATATAACCTAACCTAACCCAATCTAACATCGCGGCTGTAATATTTGACAACATTCCTGGCATGTTGGCATCTACGTCTCCGTGGGACCTTTATATACGTCAATAACGTAATATAACCTAACCTAACCCAACCTAACATCTCGGCGGTTATAATTGGCAACATTCCTGGCTTGTTGGCCTCTACGTCTCCGTGGGACCTTTATATACATCAGTAACGTAATATAACCTAACCTAATCCAACCTATCATCTCGGCGGTAATATTTGACATCATTCCTGGCGAGTTGGCTTCTCCGTCTCCGTGGGACCTTTATATATATCAATAACGTAATATAACCTAACCTAACCCAAAGTAACATTTCGGCGGTAATATTTGACATCATTCCTGCCGAGTTCGCCTCTGCGTCTCCGTTTGACCTTCATTTACATCAAGAACGTAATATAACCTAACCTAACCCAACCTAACATCTCGGCGGTAATATTTGACATAATTCCTGGCGAGTTGGCCTCTACGTCTCCGTTTGACCTTTATATACATCAATAACGAAATATAACCTAACCTAACCCAACCTATCATCTCGGCGGTAATATTGTACAATATTCCTGGCGAGTTGGCTTCTCCGTCTCCGTGGGACATTTATATACATCAATAACGTAACATAACATAACCTAACCCAACCTAACATCTCGGCGGTAATTTTTGACATCATTCCTGGCGAGTTGGCCTCTACGTCTCCGTTTGACCTTTATATACATCAATAACGTAATATAACCTAACCTAACCCAACCTAACATCTCAGCGGTAATATTTGACATCATTCCTGGCGAGTTGGCTTCTCCGTCTCCGTGGGACCTTTATATATATCATTAACGTAATATAACCTAACCTAACCCAACCTAACATCTCGGCGGTAATATTTGACATAATTCCTGGCGAGTTGGCCTTTACGTCTCCGTTTGACCTTCATATACATCAATAACTTAATATAACGTAACCTAACCCAACCTATCATCTCGGCGGTAATATTTGACAACATTCCTGGCGAGTTGGCCTCTATGTCCCCGTGGGACCTTTATATACATCAATAACGTAATATAACCTAACCTAACCCAACCTATCATCTCGGCGGTAATATTTGACATCATTCCTGGCGAGTTGGCCTCTACGTCTCCGTTGGACCTTTATATATATCAATAACGTAATGTAACCTAACCTAACCCAACCTAACATCTCGGCGGTATTATTTGACCACATTCCTGTCTTGTTGGCCCCTACATCTCCGTGGGACCTTTATATACATCAATAACGTAATATAACCTAACCTAACCCAACCTAACATCTCGGCGGTAATATTTTGCACCATTCCTGGCGAGTCGGCCTATACGTCTCCGTCGGACCTTTATATACATCAATAACGTAACATAACATAACCTAACCCAACCTAACATCTCGGCGGTAATATTTGAAAACATTCCTGGCGAGTTGGCTTCTCCGTCTCCGTGGGAACTTTATTTACATCAATAACGTAATATAACCTAACCTAACCCAACCTAACATCGCGGCGGTAATATTTGACCACATTCCTGTCTTGTTGGCCTCTCCGTCTCCGTGGGACCTTCATATACATCAATAACGAAATATAACCTAACCTAACCCAACCTATCATCTCGGCGGTAATATTGTACAATATTCCTGGCGAGTTGGCCTCTACGTCTCCGTGGGATCTTGATATACATCAATAACGTAATATAACCTAACCTGACCCAACCTAACCTCTCGGCGCTACTATTTGACAACATTCCAAGCGAGTTGGCATCTACGTCTCCGTGGGACCTTCATATACATCAATAACGAAATATAACCTAACCTAACCCAACCTATCATCTCGGCGGTAATATTTGGCAACATTCCTGGCTTGTTGGCCTCTACGTCTCCGTGGTTCCTTTGTATACATCAATAACGTAATATAACCTAACCTAATCCAATCTAAAATCGCGGCTGTAATATTTGACAACATTCCTGGCTTGTTGGCCTCTACGCCTCCGTGGGACATTTATATACATCAATAACGTAATATAACCTAACCTAACCCAACCTATCATCTCGGCGGTAATATTTGACAATATTCCTGGCGAGTTGGCCCCTACGTCTACGTGGGTCCTTCATAAACCTCAATAACGTAATATAACCTAACCTAACCCAACCTATCATCTCGGCGGTAATATTTGACAACATTCCTGGCGAGTTGGCCTCTACGTCTCCGTGGGACCTTTATATACATCAATAACGTAATATAGCCTAACCTAACCCAATCTAACATCGCGGCTGTAATATTTGACAACATTCCTGGCATGTTGGCCTCTACGTCTCCGTGGGACCTTTATATACGTCAATAACGTAATCTAACCTAACCTAACCCAATCTAACATCGCGGCTGTAATAATTGACAACATTCCTGGCATGTTGGCCTCTACGTCTCCGTGAGACCTTCATATACATCAATAAAGAATTATAACCAAACCTAACCCAACCTATTATCTCGGCGGTAATCTTTGACCACATAACTGGCGAGTTGTCCTCTACGTCTCCGTGGGATCTTCATATACATCAATAACGTAATATAACCTAACCAAACCCAACCTAACATCTCGGCGGTAATATTTGGCAACATTCCTGGCTTGTTGGCCTCTACGTCTCCGTGGGACCTTTATATACACCAATAACGTAATATAACCTAACCTAACCCAACCTAACATCTCGGCGGTAATATTTGGCAACATTACTGGCTTGTTGGCCCCTACGTCTCCGTGGGACCTTTATATACACCAATAACGTAATATAACCTAACCTAACCCAACCTAACATCTCGGCGGTAATATTTGGTAACATTCCTGGCTTGTTGGCCTCTACGTCTCCGTGGGACCTTTATATACACCAATAACGTAATATAACCTAACCTAACCCAACCTAACATCTCGGCGGTAATATTTGGCCACATTACTGGCTTGTTGGCCCCTACGTCTCCGTGGGACCTTTATATACACCAATAACGTAATATAACCTAACCTAACCCAATCTAACATCGCGGCTGTAATATTTGACAACATTCCTGGCGAGTTGGCCTCTACGTCTCCGTGGGACCTTCATATACATCAATAACGAAATATAAACTAACCTAACCCAACCTATCATCTCGGCGGTAATATTTGGCAACATTCCTGGCTTGTTGGCTTCTACGCCTCCGTGGGACATTTATATACATCAATAACGTAATATAACCTAACCAAACCCAACCTATCATCTCGGCGGTAATATTTGACAATATTCATGGCGAGTTGGCCCCTACGTCTGCGTGGGTCCTTCATAAACCTCAATAACGTAATATAACCTAACCTAACCCAACCTATCATCTCGGCGGTAATATTTGACAACATTCCTGGCATGTTGGCCTCTACGTCTCCGTGGGACCTGTATATACGTCAATAACGTAATCTAACCTAACCTAACCCAATCTAACATCGCGGCTGTAATAATTGACAACATTCCTGGCATGTTGGCCTCTACGTCTCCGTGAGACCTTCATATACATCAATAACGAATTATAACCAAACCTGACCCAACCTATTATCTCGGCGGTAATATTTGACCACATACCTGGAGAGTTCGCCTCTACGTCTGCGTGGGACCTTCATATACATCAATAACGTAATATAACCTCACCTAACCCAACCTAACATCTCGGCGGTAATATTTGGCAACATTCCTGGCTTGTTGGCCTCTACGTCTCCCTGGGACCTTTATATACACCAATAACGTAATATAACCTAACCTAACCCAATCTGTCATGTCGGCGGTCATATTTCAGAAAATTCCTGGCGAGTTGGCTTCGACGTCTGTGTGGGACCTTTATATACATCAAGAACGTAATATAAACTAACCTACCCCAACCTAACAACTCGGCGGTAATATTTGGCAACATTCCTGGCTTGTTGGCCTCTACGTTTCCGTGGTTCCATTGTATACATCAATAACGTAATATAACCTAACCTAACCCAATCTAACATCGCGGCTGTAATATTTGACAACATTCCTGGCATGTTGGCATCTACGTCTCCGTGGGACCTTTATATACGTCAATAACGTAATATAACCTAACCTAACCCAACCTAACATCTCGGCGGTTATAATTGGCAACATTCCTGGCTTGTTGGCCTCTACGTCTCCGTGGGACCTTTATATACATCAATAACGTAATATAACCTAACCTATTCCAACCTATCATCTCGGCGGTAATATTTGACAATATTCTTGACGAGATGGCCCCTACGTCTACGTGGGTCCTTCATATACATCAATAACGTAATATAACCTAACCTAACCCAACTTATCATCTCGGCGGTAATATTTGACAACATTCCTGGCTTGTTGGCCTCTACGCCTCCGTGGGACATTTATATACATCAATAACGTAATATAACCTAACCTAACCCAACCTATCATCGCGGCGGTAATATTTGAAAATATTCCTGGCGAGTTGGCCCCTCCGTCTACGTGGGACCTTTATATACATCAATAACGTAATATAACCTAACCTAACCCAATCTAACATCGCGGCTGTAATATTTGACAACATTCCTGGCATGTTGGCCTCTACGTCTCCGTGGAACCTTTATATACGTCAATAACGTAATCTAACCTAACCTAACCCAACCTAACATCTCGGCGGTAATATTTGGCAACATTCCTGGCTTGTTGGCTTCTACGTCTCCGTGGGACCTTTATATACACAAATAACGTAATATAACCTAACCTAAGCCAATCTGTCATGTCGGCGGTCATATTTCAGAAAATTCCTGGCGAGTTGGCTTCGACGTCTGCGTGGGACCTTTATGTACATCAAGAACGTAATATAACCTAACCTAACCCAACCTATCATCTCGGCGGTAATATTTGACAATATTCCTGGCGAGTTGGCCCCTACGTCTACGTGGGTCCTTCATAAACCTCAATAACGTAATATAACCTAACCTAACCCAATCTGTCATGTCGGCGGTCATATTTCAGAAAATTCCTGGCGAGTTGGCTTCGACGTCTGTGTGGGACTTTTATATACATCAAGAACGTAATATAACCTTACCTACCCCAAACTAACAACTCGGCGGTAATATTTGGCAACATTCCTGGCTTGCTGGCCTCTACGTCTCCGTGGTTCCTTTGTATGCATCAATAACGTAATATAACCTAACCTAACCCAATCTAACATCGCGGCTGTAATATTTGACAACATACCTGGCATGTTGGCATCTACGTCTCCGTGGGACCTTTATATACATCAATAACGTAATATAACCTAACCTAACCCAACCTATCACCTCGGCGGTAATATTTGGCAACATTCCTGGCTTGTTGGCCTCTACGCCTCCGTGGGACATTTATATACATCAATAACGTAATATAACCTAACCTAACCCAACCTATCATCGCGGCGGTAATATTTGAAAATATTCCTGGCGAGTTGGCCCCTCCGTCTACGTGGGACCTTTATATACATCAATAACGTAATATAACCTAACCTAACCCAATCTAACATCGCGGCTGTAATATTTGACAACATTCCTGGCATGTTGGCCTCTACGTCTCCGTGGGACCTTTATATACGTCAATAACGTAATCTAACCTAACCTAACCCAATCTAACATCGCGGCTGTAATAATTGACAACATTCCTGGCATGTTGACCTCTACGTCTCCGTGAGACCTTCATATACATCAATAACGAATTATAACCAAACCTAACCCAACCCATTATCTCGGCGGTAATCTTTGACCACATAACTGGCGAGTTGGCCTCTACGTCTCCGTGGGATCTTCATATACATCAATAACGTAATATAACCTAACCAAACCCAACCTAACATCTCGGCGGTAATATTTGGCAACATTCCTGGCTTGTTGGCTTCTACGTCTCCGTGGGACCTTTATGTACACAAATAACGTAATATAACCTAACCTAAGCCAATCTGTCATGTCGGCGGTCATATTTCAGAAAATTCCTGGCGAGTTGGCTTCGACGTCTGCGTGGGACCTTTATATACATCAAGAACGTAATATAACCTAACGTAACCCAACCTAACATCTCGGCGGTAATATTTGGCAACATTCAGTGCATGTTGGCCTCTACGTCTCCGTGAGACCTTCATATACATCAATAACGAATTATAACCAAACCTAACCCAACCTATTATCTCGGCGGTAATCTTTGACCACATAACTGGCGAGTTGGCCTCTACGTCTCCGTGGGGTCTTCATATTCATCAATAACGTAATATAACCTAACCAAACCCAACCTAACATCTCGGCGGTAATATTTGGCAACATTCCTGGCTTGTTGGCCTCTACGTCTCCGTGGGACCTTTATATACACCAATAACGTAATATAACCTAACCTAAGCCAATCTGTCATGTCGGCGGTCATATTTCAGAAAATTCCTGGCGAGTTGGCTTCGACGTCTGCGTGGGACATTTATATACATCAAGAACGTAATATAACCTAACCTAACCCAACCTAACATCTCGGCGGTAATATTTGGCAACATTCCTGGCTTGTTGGCCTCTACGTCTCCGTGGGACCCTTATATACACCAATAACGTAATATAACCTAACCTAACCCAATCTGTCATGTCGGCGGTCATATTTCAGAAAATTCCTGGCGAGTTGGCTTCGACGTCTGTGTGGGACCTTTATATACATCAAGAACGTAATATAACCTAACCTACCCCAACCTAACAACTCGGCGGTAATATTTGGCAACATTCCTGGCTTGTTGGCATCTACGTCTCCGTGGGACCTTTATATACATCCGTAACCTAATATAACCTAACCTAACCCAACCTAACTTCTCGGCGGTAATAATTGGCAACATTCCTGGCTTGTTGGCCTCTACGTCTCCGTGGGACCTTTATATACATCAATAACGTAATATAACCTACCCTAATCCAACCTAACATCTCGGCGGTAATATTTGGCAACATTCCTGGCTTGTTGGCCTCTACGTCTCCGTGGGACCTTTATATACACCAATAACGTAATATAACCTAACGTAACCCAACCTAACATCTCGGCGGTAATATTTGGCAACATTCAGTGCATGTTGGCCTCTACGTCTCCGTGAGACCTTCATATACATCAATAACGAATTATAACCAAACCTAACCCAACCTATTATCTCGGCGGTAATCTTTGACCACATAACTGGCGAGTTGGCCTCTACGTCTCCGTGGGGTCTTCATATTCATCAATAACGTAATATAACCTAACCAAACCCAACCTAACATCTCGGCGGTAATATTTGGGAACATTCCTGGCTTGTTGGCCTCTACGTCTCCGTGGGACCTTTATATACACCAATAACGTAATATAACCTAACCTAAGCCAATCTGTCATGTCGGCGGTCATATTTCAGAAAATTCCTGGCGAGTTGGCTTCGACGTCAGCGTGGGACATTTATATACATCAAGAACGTAATATAACCTAACCTAACCCAACCTAACATCTCGGCGGTAATATTTGGCAACATTCCTGGCTTGTTGGCCTCTACGTCTCCGTGGGACCCTTATATACACCAATAAAGTAATATAACCTAACCTAACCCAATCTGTCATGTCGGCGGTCATATTTCAGAAAATTCCTGGCGAGTTGGCTTCGACGTCTGTGTGGGACCTTTATATACATCAAGAACGTAATATAACCTAACCTACCCCAACCTAACAACTCGGCGGTAATATTTGGCAACATTCCTGGGTTGTTGGCATCTACGTCTCCGTGGGACCTTTATATACATCAATAACGTAATATAACCTACCCTAATCCAACCTAACATCTCGGCGGTAATATTTGGCAACATTCCTGGCTTGTTGGCCTCTACGTTTCCGTGGTTCCTTTGTATACATCAATAACGTAATATAACCTAACCTAACCCAATCTAACATCGCGGCTGTAATATTTGACAACATTCCTGGCATGTTGGCATCTACGTCTCCGTGGGACCTTTATATACGTCAATAACGTAATATAACCTAACCTAACCCAACCTAACATCTCGGCGGTTATAATTGGCAACATTCCTGGCTTGTTGGCCTCTACGTCTCCGTGGGACCTTTATATACATCAATAACGTAATATAACCTAACCTAATCCAACCTATCATCTCGGCGGTAATATTTGACAATATTCTTGACGAGATGGCCCCTACGTCTACGTGGGTCCTTCATATACATCAATAACGTAATATAACCTAACCTAACCCAACCTATCATCTCGGCGGTAATATTTGACAACATTCCTGGCATGTTGGCCTCTACGTCTCCGTGAGACCTTCATATACATCAATAACGAATTATAACCAAACCTAACCCAACCTAACATCTCGGCTGTAATATTTGTCAACATTCCTGGCATGTTGGCCTCTACGTCTCCGTGGGACCTTTATATACACCAATAACGTAATATAACCTAACCTAAGCCAATCTGTCATGTCGGCGGTCATATTTCAGAAAATTCCAGGCGAGTTGGCTTCGACGTCTGCGTGGGACCTTTATGTACATCAAGAACGTAATATAACCTAACCTACCCCAACCTAAAAACTCGGCGGTAATATTTGGCAACATTCCTGGCATGTTGGCCTCTACGTCTCCGTGGGACCTTCATATACATCAATAACGAAATATAACCAAACCTAACCCAACCTATCATCTCGGCGGTAATATTTGACCACATACCTGGCGAGTTGGCCTCTACGTCTCCGTGGCATCTTGATATACATCAATAACGTAATATAACCTAACCTGACCCAACCTAACCTCTCGGCGCTACTATTTGACAACATTCCTGGCGAGTTGGCATCTACGTCTCCGTGGGACCTTCATATACATCAATAACGAAATATAACCTAACCTACCCCAACCTAACAACTCGGCGGTAATATTTGGCAACATTCCTGGCATGTTGGCCTTTACGTCTCCGTGGGACCTTCATATACATCAATAACGAAATATAACCAAACCTAACCCAACCTATCATCTCGGCGGTAATATTTGACCACATACCTGGCGAGTTGGCCTCTACGTCTCCGTGGGATCTTGATATACATCAATAACGTAATATAACCTAACCTGACCCAACCTAACCTCTCGGCGCTACTATTTGACAACATTCCTGGCGAGTTGGCATCTACGTCTCCGTGGGACCTTCATATACATCAATAACGAAATATAACCTAACCTAACCCAACCTATCATCTCGGCGGTAATATTTGGCAACATTCCTGGCTTGTTGGCCTCTACGTCTCCGTGGGACCTTTATATACGTCAATAACGTAATCTAACCTAACCTAACCTAACCCAATCTAACATCGCGGCTGTAATAATTGACAACATTCTTGGCATGTTGGCCTCTACGTCTCCGTGAGACCTTCATATACATCAATAACGAATTATAACCAAACCTAACCCAACCTATCATCTCGGCGGTAATATTTGACCACATACCTGGCGAGTTGGCCTCTACGTCTCCGTGGGATCTTCATATACATCAACAACGTAATATAACCTAACCTAACCCAACCTAACATCTCGGCGGTAATATTTGGCAACATTCCTGGCTTGTTGGCCTCTACGCCTCCGTGGGACATTTATATACATCAATAACGTAATATAACCTAACCTAACCCAACCTATCATCGCGGCGGTAATATTTGAAAATATTCCTGGCGAGTTGGCCCCTCCGTCTACGTGGGACCTTTATATACATCAATAACGTAATATAACCTAACCTAACCCAATCTAACATCGCGGCTGTAATATTTGACAACATTCCTGGCATGTTGGCCTCTACGTCTCCGTGGGACCTTTATATACGTCAATAACGTAATCTAACCTAACCTAACCCAATCTAACATCGCGGCTGTAATATTTGGCAACATTCCTGTCTTGTTGGCCTCTACGCCTCCGTGGGACATTTATATACATCAATAACGTATTATAACCTAACCCAACCCAACCTATCATCGCGGCGGTAATATTTGACAATATTCCTGGCGAGTTGGCCCCTACGTCTACGTGGGACCTTTATATACATCAATAACGTAATATAACCTAACCTAACCCAATCTAACATCGCGGCTGTAATATTCGACAACATTCCTGGCATGTTGGCCTCTACGTCTCCGTGGGACCTTTATATACGTCAATAACGTAATCTAACCTAACCTAACCCAATCTAACATCGCGGCTGTAATAATTGACAACATTCCTGGCATGTTGGCCTCTACGTCTCCGTGAGACCTTCATATACATCAATAACGAGTTATAACCAAACCTAACCCAACCCATTATCTCGGCGGTAATCTTTGACCACATAACTGGCGAGTTGGCCTCTACGTCTCCGTGGGATCTTCATATACATCAATAACGTAATATAACCTAACCTAAGCCAAGCTGTCATGTCGGCGGTCATATTTCAGAAAATTCCTGGCGAGTTGGCTTCGACGTCTGCGTGGGACCTTTATATACATCAAGAACGTAATATAACCTAACCTACCCCAACCTAACAACTCGGCGGTAATATTTGGCAACATTCCTGGCTTGTTGGCCTCTACGTTTCCGTGGTTCCTTTGTATACATCAATAACGTAATATAACCTAACCTAACCCAATCTAACATCGCGGCTGTAATATTTGACAACATTCCTGGCATGTTGGCATCTACGTCTCCGTGGGACCTTTATATACGTCAATAACGTAATATAACCTAACCTAACCCAACCTAACATCTCGGCGGTTATAATTGGCAATATTCCTGGCTTGTTGGCCTCTACGTCTCCGTGGGACCTTTATATACATCAATAACGTAATATAACCTAACCTAATCCAACCTATCATCTCGGCGGTAATATTTGACAATATTCTTGACGAGATGGACCCTACGTCTACGTGGGTCCTTCATATACATGAATAACGTAATATAACCTAACCTAACCCAACCTATCATCTCGGCGGTAATATTTGACAACATTCCTGGCATGTTGGCCTCTACGTCTCCGTGAGACCTTCATATACATCAATAACGAATTATAACCAAACCTAACCCAAACTAACATCTCGGCTGTAATATTTGTCAACATTCCTGGCATGTTGGCCTCTACGTCTCCGTGGGACCTTTATATACACCAATAACGTAATATAACCTAACCTAAGCCAATCTGTCATGTCGGCGGTCATATTTCAGAAAATTCCAGGCGAGTTGGCTTCGACGTCTGCGTGGGACCTTTATGTACATCAAGAACGTAATATAACCTAACCTACCCCAACCTAAAAACTCGGCGGTAATATTTGGCAACATTCCTGGCATGTTGGCCTCTACGTCTCCGTGGGACCTTCATATACATCAATAACGAAATATAACCAAACCTAACCCAACCTATCATCTCGGCGGTAATATTTGACCACATACCTGGCGAGTTGGCCTCTACGTCTCCGTGGCATCTTGATATACATCAATAACGTAATATAACCTAACCTGACCCAACCTAACCTCTCGGCGCTACTATTTGACAACATTCCTGGCGAGTTGGCATCTACGTCTCCGTGGGACCTTCATATACATCAATAACGAAATATAACCTAACCTACCCCAACCTAACAACTCGGCGGTAATATTTGGCAACATTCCTGGCATGTTGGCCTTTACGTCTCCGTGGGACCTTCATATACATCAATAACGAAATATAACCAAACCTAACCCAACCTATCATCTCGGCGGTAATATTTGACCACATACCTGGCGAGTTGGCCTCTACGTCTCCGTGGGATCTTGATATACGTCAATAACGTAATATAACCTAACCTGACCCAACCTAACCTCTCGGCGCTACTATTTGACAACATTCCAGGCGAGTTGGCTTCGACGTCTGCGTGGGACCTTTATGTACATCAAGAACGTAATATAACCTAACCTACCCCAACCTAAAAACTCGGCGGTAATATTTGGCAACATTCCTGGCATGTTGGCCTCTACGTCTCCGTGGGACCTTCATATACATCAATAACGAAATATAACCAAACCTAACCCAACCTATCATCTCGGCGGTAATATTTGACCACATACCTGGCGAGTTGGCCTCTACGTCTCCGTGGCATCTTGATATACATCAATAACGTAATATAACCTAACCTGACCCAACCTAACCTCTCGGCGCTACTATTTGACAACATTCCTGGCGAGTTGGCATCTACGTCTCCGTGGGACCTTCATATACATCAATAACGAAATATAACCTAACCTACCCCAACCTAACAACTCGGCGGTAATATTTGGCAACATTCCTGGCATGTTGGCCTTTACGTCTCCGTGGGACCTTCATATACATCAATAACGAAATATAACCAAACCTAACCCAACCTATCATCTCGGCGGTAATATTTGACCACATACCTGGCGAGTTGGCCTCTACGTCTCCGTGGGATCTTGATATACATCAATAACGTAATATAACCTAACCTGACCCAACCTAACCTCTCGGCGCTACTATTTGACAACATTCCTGGCGAGTTGGCATCTACGTCTCCGTGGGACCTTCATATACATCAATAACGAAATATAACCTAACCTAACCCAACCTATCATCTCGGCGGTAATATTTGGCAACATTCCTGGCTTGTTGGCCTCTACGTCTCCGTGGGACCTTTATATACGTCAATAACGTAATCTAACCTAACCTAACCTAACCCAATCTAACATCGCGGCTGTAATAATTGACAACATTCTTGGCATGTTGGCCTCTACGTCTCCGTGAGACCTTCATATACATCAATAACGAATTATAACCAAACCTAACCCAACCTATCATCTCGGCGGTAATATTTGACCACATACCTGGCGAGTTGGCCTCTACGTCTCCGTGGGATCTTCATATACATCAACAACGTAATATAACCTAACCTAACCCAACCTAACATCTCGGCGGTAATATTTGGCAACATTCCTGGCTTGTTGGCCTCTACGCCTCCGTGGGACATTTATATACATCAATAACGTAATATAACCTAACCTAACCCAACCTATCATCGCGGCGGTAATATTTGAAAATATTCCTGGCGAGTTGGCCCCTCCGTCTACGTGGGACCTTTATATACATCAATAACGTAATATAACCTAACCTAACCCAATCTAACATCGCGGCTGTAATATTTGACAACATTCCTGGCATGTTGGCCTCTACGTCTCCGTGGGACCTTTATATACGTCAATAACGTAATCTAACCTAACCTAACCCAATCTAACATCGCGGCTGTAATATTTGGCAACATTCCTGTCTTGTTGGCCTCTACGCCTCCGTGGGACATTTATATACATCAATAACGTATTATAACCTAACCCAACCCAACCTATCATCGCGGCGGTAATATTTGACAATATTCCTGGCGAGTTGGCCCCTACGTCTACGTGGGACCTTTATATACATCAATAACGTAATATAACCTAACCTAACCCAATCTAACATCGCGGCTGTAATATTCGACAACATTCCTGGCATGTTGGCCTCTACGTCTCCGTGGGACCTTTATATACGTCAATAACGTAATCTAACCTAACCTAACCCAATCTAACATCGCGGCTGTAATAATTGACAACATTCCTGGCATGTTGGCCTCTACGTCTCCGTGAGACCTTCATATACATCAATAACGAGTTATAACCAAACCTAACCCAACCCATTATCTCGGCGGTAATCTTTGACCACATAACTGGCGAGTTGGCCTCTACGTCTCCGTGGGATCTTCATATACATCAATAACGTAATATAACCTAACCTAAGCCAAGCTGTCATGTCGGCGGTCATATTTCAGAAAATTCCTGGCGAGTTGGCTTCGACGTCTGCGTGGGACCTTTATATACATCAAGAACGTAATATAACCTAACCTACCCCAACCTAACAACTCGGCGGTAATATTTGGCAACATTCCTGGCTTGTTGGCCTCTACGTTTCCGTGGTTCCTTTGTATACATCAATAACGTAATATAACCTAACCTAACCCAATCTAACATCGCGGCTGTAATATTTGACAACATTCCTGGCATGTTGGCATCTACGTCTCCGTGGGACCTTTATATACGTCAATAACGTAATATAACCTAACCTAACCCAACCTAACATCTCGGCGGTTATAATTGGCAATATTCCTGGCTTGTTGGCCTCTACGTCTCCGTGGGACCTTTATATACATCAATAACGTAATATAACCTAACCTAATCCAACCTATCATCTCGGCGGTAATATTTGACAATATTCTTGACGAGATGGACCCTACGTCTACGTGGGTCCTTCATATACATGAATAACGTAATATAACCTAACCTAACCCAACCTATCATCTCGGCGGTAATATTTGACAACATTCCTGGCATGTTGGCCTCTACGTCTCCGTGAGACCTTCATATACATCAATAACGAATTATAACCAAACCTAACCCAAACTAACATCTCGGCTGTAATATTTGTCAACATTCCTGGCATGTTGGCCTCTACGTCTCCGTGGGACCTTTATATACACCAATAACGTAATATAACCTAACCTAAGCCAATCTGTCATGTCGGCGGTCATATTTCAGAAAATTCCAGGCGAGTTGGCTTCGACGTCTGCGTGGGACCTTTATGTACATCAAGAACGTAATATAACCTAACCTACCCCAACCTAAAAACTCGGCGGTAATATTTGGCAACATTCCTGGCATGTTGGCCTCTACGTCTCCGTGGGACCTTCATATACATCAATAACGAAATATAACCAAACCTAACCCAACCTATCATCTCGGCGGTAATATTTGACCACATACCTGGCGAGTTGGCCTCTACGTCTCCGTGGCATCTTGATATACATCAATAACGTAATATAACCTAACCTGACCCAACCTAACCTCTCGGCGCTACTATTTGACAACATTCCTGGCGAGTTGGCATCTACGTCTCCGTGGGACCTTCATATACATCAATAACGAAATATAACCTAACCTACCCCAACCTAACAACTCGGCGGTAATATTTGGCAACATTCCTGGCATGTTGGCCTTTACGTCTCCGTGGGACCTTCATATACATCAATAACGAAATATAACCAAACCTAACCCAACCTATCATCTCGGCGGTAATATTTGACCACATACCTGGCGAGTTGGCCTCTACGTCTCCGTGGGATCTTGATATACATCAATAACGTAATATAACCTAACCTGACCCAACCTAACCTCTCGGCGCTACTATTTGACAACATTCCTGGCGAGTTGGCATCTACGTCTCCGTGGGACCTTCATATACATCAATAACGAAATATAACCTAACCTAACCCAACCTATCATCTCGGCGGTAATATTTGGCAACATTCCTGGCTTGTTGGCCTCTACGTCTCCGTGGGACCTTTATATACGTCAATAACGTAATCTAACCTAACCTAACCTAACCCAATCTAACATCGCGGCTGTAATAATTGACAACATTCTTGGCATGTTGGCCTCTACGTCTCCGTGAGACCTTCATATACATCAATAACGAATTATAACCAAACCTAACCCAACCTATCATCTCGGCGGTAATATTTGACCACATACCTGGCGAGTTGGCCTCTACGTCTCCGTGGGATCTTCATATACATCAACAACGTAATATAACCTAACCTAACCCAACCTAACATCTCGGCGGTAATATTTGGCAACATTCCTGGCTTGTTGGCCTCTACGCCTCCGTGGGACATTTATATACATCAATAACGTAATATAACCTAACCTAACCCAACCTATCATCGCGGCGGTAATATTTGAAAATATTCCTGGCGAGTTGGCCCCTCCGTCTACGTGGGACCTTTATATACATCAATAACGTAATATAACCTAACCTAACCCAATCTAACATCGCGGCTGTAACATTTGACAACATTCCTGGCATGTTGGCCTCTACGTCTCCGTGGGACCTTTATATACGTCAATAACGTAATCTAACCTAACCTAACCCAATCTAACATCGCGGCTGTAATATTTGGCAACATTCCTGTCTTGTTGGCCTCTACGCCTCCGTGGGACATTTATATACATCAATAACGTATTATAACCTAACCCAACCCAACCTATCATCGCGGCGGTAATATTTGACAATATTCCTGGCGAGTTGGCCCCTACGTCTACGTGGGACCTTTATATACATCAATAACGTAATATAACCTAACCTAACCCAATCTAACATCGCGGCTGTAATATTCGACAACATTCCTGGCATGTTGGCCTCTACGTCTCCGTGGGACCTTTATATACGTCAATAACGTAATCTAACCTAACCTAACCCAATCTAACATCGCGGCTGTAATAATTGACAACATTCCTGGCATGTTGGCCTCTACGTCTCCGTGAGACCTTCATATACATCAATAACGAGTTATAACCAAACCTAACCCAACCCATTATCTCGGCGGTAATCTTTGACCACATAACTGGCGAGTTGGCCTCTACGTCTCCGTGGGATCTTCATATACATCAATAACGTAATATAACCTAACCTAAGCCAAGCTGTCATGTCGGCGGTCATATTTCAGAAAATTCCTGGCGAGTTGGCTTCGACGTCTGCGTGGGACCTTTATATACATCAAGAACGTAATATAACCTAACCTACCCCAACCTAACAACTCGGCGGTAATATTTGGCAACATTCCTGGCTTGTTGGCCTCTACGTTTCCGTGGTTCCTTTGTATACATCAATAACGTAATATAACCTAACCTAACCCAATCTAACATCGCGGCTGTAATATTTGACAACATTCCTGGCATGTTGGCATCTACGTCTCCGTGGGACCTTTATATACGTCAATAACGTAATATAACCTAACCTAACCCAACCTAACATCTCGGCGGTTATAATTGGCAATATTCCTGGCTTGTTGGCCTCTACGTCTCCGTGGGACCTTTATATACATCAATAACGTAATATAACCTAACCTAATCCAACCTATCATCTCGGCGGTAATATTTGACAATATTCTTGACGAGATGGACCCTACGTCTACGTGGGTCCTTCATATACATGAATAACGTAATATAACCTAACCTAACCCAACCTATCATCTCGGCGGTAATATTTGACAACATTCCTGGCATGTTGGCCTCTACGTCTCCGTGAGACCTTCATATACATCAATAACGAATTATAACCAAACCTAACCCAAACTAACATCTCGGCTGTAATATTTGTCAACATTCCTGGCATGTTGGCCTCTACGTCTCCGTGGGACCTTTATATACACCAATAACGTAATATAACCTAACCTAAGCCAATCTGTCATGTCGGCGGTCATATTTCAGAAAATTCCAGGCGAGTTGGCTTCGACGTCTGCGTGGGACCTTTATGTACATCAAGAACGTAATATAACCTAACCTACCCCAACCTAAAAACTCGGCGGTAATATTTGGCAACATTCCTGGCATGTTGGCCTCTACGTCTCCGTGGGACCTTCATATACATCAATAACGAAATATAACCAAACCTAACCCAACCTATCATCTCGGCGGTAATATTTGACCACATACCTGGCGAGTTGGCCTCTACGTCTCCGTGGCATCTTGATATACATCAATAACGTAATATAACCTAACCTGACCCAACCTAACCTCTCGGCGCTACTATTTGACAACATTCCTGGCGAGTTGGCATCTACGTCTCCGTGGGACCTTCATATACATCAATAACGAAATATAACCTAACCTACCCCAACCTAACAACTCGGCGGTAATATTTGGCAACATTCCTGGCATGTTGGCCTTTACGTCTCCGTGGGACCTTCATATACATCAATAACGAAATATAACCAAACCTAACCCAACCTATCATCTCGGCGGTAATATTTGACCACATACCTGGCGAGTTGGCCTCTACGTCTCCGTGGGATCTTGATATACATCAATAACGTAATATAACCTAACCTGACCCAACCTAACCTCTCGGCGCTACTATTTGACAACATTCCTGGCGAGTTGGCATCTACGTCTCCGTGGGACCTTCATATACATCAATAACGAAATATAACCTAACCTAACCCAACCTATCATCTCGGCGGTAATATTTGGCAACATTCCTGGCTTGTTGGCCTCTACGTCTCCGTGGGACCTTTATATACGTCAATAACGTAATCTAACCTAACCTAACCTAACCCAATCTAACATCGCGGCTGTAATAATTGACAACATTCTTGGCATGTTGGCCTCTACGTCTCCGTGAGACCTTCATATACATCAATAACGAATTATAACCAAACCTAACCCAACCTATCATCTCGGCGGTAATATTTGACCACATACCTGGCGAGTTGGCCTCTACGTCTCCGTGGGATCTTCATATACATCAACAACGTAATATAACCTAACCTAACCCAACCTAACATCTCGGCGGTAATATTTGGCAACATTCCTGGCTTGTTGGCCTCTACGCCTCCGTGGGACATTTATATACATCAATAACGTAATATAACCTAACCTAACCCAACCTATCATCGCGGCGGTAATATTTGAAAATATTCCTGGCGAGTTGGCCCCTCCGTCTACGTGGGACCTTTATATACATCAATAACGTAATATAACCTAACCTAACCCAATCTAACATCGCGGCTGTAATATTTGACAACATTCCTGGCATGTTGGCCTCTACGTCTCCGTGGGACCTTTATATACGTCAATAACGTAATCTAACCTAACCTAACCCAATCTAACATCGCGGCTGTAATATTTGGCAACATTCCTGTCTTGTTGGCCTCTACGCCTCCGTGGGACATTTATATACATCAATAACGTATTATAACCTAACCCAACCCAACCTATCATCGCGGCGGTAATATTTGACAATATTCCTGGCGAGTTGGCCCCTACGTCTACGTGGGACCTTTATATACATCAATAACGTAATATAACCTAACCTAACCCAATCTAACATCGCGGCTGTAATATTCGACAACATTCCTGGCATGTTGGCCTCTACGTCTCCGTGGGACCTTTATATACGTCAATAACGTAATCTAACCTAACCTAACCCAATCTAACATCGCGGCTGTAATAATTGACAACATTCCTGGCATGTTGGCCTCTACGTCTCCGTGAGACCTTCATATACATCAATAACGAGTTATAACCAAACCTAACCCAACCCATTATCTCGGCGGTAATCTTTGACCACATAACTGGCGAGTTGGCCTTTACGTCTCCGTGGGATCTTCATATACATCAATAACGTAATATAACCTAACCTAAGCCAAGCTGTCATGTCGGCGGTCATATTTCAGAAAATTCCTGGCGAGTTGGCTTCGACGTCTGCGTGGGACCTTTATATACATCAAGAACGTAATATAACCTAACCTACCCCAACCTAACAACTCGGCGGTAATATTTGGCAACATTCCTGGCTTGTTGGCCTCTACGTTTCCGTGGTTCCTTTGTATACATCAATAACGTAATATAACCTAACCTAACCCAATCTAACATCGCGGCTGTAATATTTGACAACATTCCTGGCATGTTGGCATCTACGTCTCCGTGGGACCTTTATATACGTCAATAACGTAATATAACCTAACCTAACCCAACCTAACATCTCGGCGGTTATAATTGGCAATATTCCTGGCTTGTTGGCCTCTACGTCTCCGTGGGACCTTTATATACATCAATAACGTAATATAACCTAACCTAATCCAACCTATCATCTCGGCGGTAATATTTGACAATATTCTTGACGAGATGGACCCTACGTCTACGTGGGTCCTTCATATACATGAATAACGTAATATAACCTAACCTAACCCAACCTATCATCTCGGCGGTAATATTTGACAACATTCCTGGCATGTTGGCCTCTACGTCTCCGTGAGACCTTCATATACATCAATAACGAATTATAACCAAACCTAACCCAAACTAACATCTCGGCTGTAATATTTGTCAACATTCCTGGCATGTTGGCCTCTACGTCTCCGTGGGACCTTTATATACACCAATAACGTAATATAACCTAACCTAAGCCAATCTGTCATGTCGGCGGTCATATTTCAGAAAATTCCAGGCGAGTTGGCTTCGACGTCTGCGTGGGACCTTTATGTACATCAAGAACGTAATATAACCTAACCTACCCCAACCTAAAAACTCGGCGGTAATATTTGGCAACATTCCTGGCATGTTGGCCTCTACGTCTCCGTGGGACCTTCATATACATCAATAACGAAATATAACCAAACCTAACCCAACCTATCATCTCGGCGGTAATATTTGACCACATACCTGGCGAGTTGGCCTCTACGTCTCCGTGGCATCTTGATATACATCAATAACGTAATATAACCTAACCTGACCCAACCTAACCTCTCGGCGCTACTATTTGACAACATTCCTGGCGAGTTGGCATCTACGTCTCCGTGGGACCTTCATATACATCAATAACGAAATATAACCTAACCTACCCCAACCTAACAACTCGGCGGTAATATTTGGCAACATTCCTGGCATGTTGGCCTTTACGTCTCCGTGGGACCTTCATATACATCAATAACGAAATATAACCAAACCTAACCCAACCTATCATCTCGGCGGTAATATTTGACCACATACCTGGCGAGTTGGCCTCTACGTCTCCGTGGGATCTTGATATACGTCAATAACGTAATATAACCTAACCTGACCCAACCTAACCTCTCGGCGCTACTATTTGACAACATTCCTGGCGAGTTGGCATCTACGTCTCCGTGGGACCTTCATATACATCAATAACGAAATATAACCTAACCTAACCCAACCTATCATCTCGGCGGTAATATTTGGCAACATTCCTGGCTTGTTGGCCTCTACGTCTCCGTGGGACCTTTATATACGTCAATAACGTAATCTAACCTAACCTAACCCAATCTAACATCGCGGCTGTAATATTTGGCAACATTCCTGGCTTGTTGGCCTCTACGCCTCCGTGGGACATTTATATACATCAATAACGTATTATAACCTAACCCAACCCAACCTATCATCGCGGCGGTAATATTTGACAATATTCCTGGCGAGTTGGCCCCTACGTCTACGTGGGACCTTTATATACATCAATAACGTAATATAACCTAACCTAACCCAATCTAACATCGCGGCTGTAATATTTGACAACATTCCTGGCATGTTGGCCTCTACGTCTCCGTGGGACCTTTATATACGTCAATAACGTAATCTAACCTAACCTAACCCAATCTAACATCGCGGCTGTAATAATTGACAACATTCCTGGCATGTTGGCCTCTACGTCTCCGTGAGACCTTCATATACATCAATAACGAATTATAACCAAACCTAACCCAACCCATTATCTCGGCGGTAATCTTTGACCACATAACTGGCGAGTTGGCCTCTACGTCTCCGTGGGATCTTCATATACATCAATAACGTAATATAACCTAACCTAACCCAATCTGTCATGTCGGCGGTCATATTTCAGAAAATTCCTGGCGGGTTGGCTTCGACGTCTGCGTGGGACCTTTATATACATCAAGAACGTAATATAACCTAACCTACCCCAACCTATCATCTCGGCGGTAATATTTGACAATATTCTTGACGAGATGGCCCCTACGTCTACGTGGGTCCTTCATATACATCAATAACGTAATATAACCTAACCTAACCCAACCTATCATCTCGGCGGTAATATTTGACAACATTCCTGGCGAGTTGGCCTCTGCGTCTCCGTGGGACCTTTATATACAACAGTAACGTAATATAACCTAACCTAACCCAATCTAACATCGCGGCTGTAATATTTGACAACATTCCTGGCGAGTTGGCCTCTACGTCTCCGTGGGACCTTCATATACATCAATAACGAAACATATCCTAACCTAACCCAACCTATCATCTCGGCGGTAATATTTGACAACATTCCTGGAGGGTTGGCCTCTACGTCTGCGTGGGACCTTTATATACATCAAGAACGTAATATAACCTAACCTAACCCAATCTAACATCGCGGCTGTAATGTTTGACAACATTCCTGGAGGGTTGGCCTCTACGTCTGCGTGGGACCTTTATATACATCAAGAACGTAATATAACCTAACCTAACCCAACCGAACATCTCGGCGGTAATATTTGGCAACATTCCTGGCTTGTTGGCCTCTACGTCCCCGTGGGACTTTTATATACACCAATAACGTAATATAACCTAACCTAACCCAATCTGTCATGTCGGCGGTCATATTTCAGAAAATTCCTGGCGAGTTGGCTTCGACGTCTGCGTGGGACCTTTATATACATCAAGAACGTAATATAACCTAACCTACTCCAACCTAACAACTCGGCGGTAATATTTGGCAACATTCCTGGCTTGTTGGACTCTACGTCTCCGTGGTTCCTTTGTAAACATCAATAACGTAATATAACCTAACCTAACCCAATCTAACATCGCGGCTGTAATATTTGACAACATTCCTGGCATGTTGGCATCTACGTCTCCGTGGGACCTTTATATACAACAATAACGTAATATAACATAACCTAACCCAATCTAACATCGCGGCTGTAATATTTGACGACATACCTGGCTTGTTGGCCTCTACGCCTCCGTGGGACCTTTATATACAACAATAACGTAATATAACATAACCTAACCCAATCTAACATCGCGGCTGTAATATTTGACGACATACCTGGCTTGTTGGCCTCTACGCCTCCGTGGGACCTTTATATACACCAATAACGTAATATAACCTAACCTAACCCAATCTGTCATGTCGGCGGTCATATTTCAGAAAATTCCTGGCGAGTTGGCTTCGACGTCTGTGTGGGACCTTTATATACATCAAGAACGTAATATAACCTACCCTACCCCAACCTAACAACTCGGCGGTAATATTTGGCAACATTCCTGGCTTGTTGGCATCTACGTCTCCGTGGGACCTTTATATACATCCGTAACCTAATATAACCTAACCTAATCCAACCTAACATCTCGGCGGTAATATTTGGCAACATTCCTGGCTTGTTGGCCTCTACGTCTCCGCGGGACCTTTATATACACCAATAACGTAATATAACCTAACGTAACCCAATCTGTCATCTCGGCGGTAATATTTGGCAACATTCCTGGCTTGTTGGCATCTACGTCTCCGTGGGACCTTTATATACATCCATAACCTAATATAACCTAACCTAACCCAACCTAACATCTCGGCGGTAATATTTGACAACATTCCTGGCGAGTTGGCCTCTGCGTCTCCGTGGGACCTTTATATACAACAATAACGTAATATAACATAACCTAACCCAATCTAACATCGCGGCTGTAATATTTGACAACATACCTGGCCTGTTGGCCTCTACGCTTCCGTGGGACATTTATATACATCAATAACGTAATATAACCTAACCTAATCCAACCTATCATCTCGGCGGTAATATTTGACAATATTCCTGGCGAGTTGGCCCCTACGTCTATGTGGGTCCTTCATAAACCTCAATAACGTAATATAACCTAACCTAACCCAACCTATCATCTCGGCGGTAATATTTGACCACAAACCTGGCGAGTTGGCCTCTACGTCTGCGTGGGACCTTTATATACATCAAGAACGTAATATAACCTAACCTACTCCAACCTAACAACTCGGCGGTAATATTTGGCAACATTCCTGGCTTGTTGGACTCTACGTCTCCGTGGTTCCTTTGTAAACATCAATAACGTAATATAACCTAACCTAACCCAATCTAACATCGCGGCTGTAATATTTGACAACATTCCTGGCATGTTGGCATCTACGTCTCCGTGGGACCTTTATATACAACAATAACGTAATATAACATAACCTAACCCAATCTAACATCGCGGCTGTAATATTTGACGACATACCTGGCTTGTTGGCCTCTACGCCTCCGTGGGACCTTTATATACAACAATAACGTAATATAACCTAACCTAACCCAATCTAACATCGCGGCTGTAATATTTGACAACATTCCTGGAGGGTTGGCCTCTACGTCTGCGTGGGACCTTTATATACATCAAGAACGTAATATAACCTAACCTAACCCAACCGAACATCTCGGCGGTAATATTTGGCAACATTCCTGGCTTGTTGGCCTCTACGTCCCCGTGGGACTTTTATATACACCAATAACGTAATATAACCTAACCTAACCCAATCTGTCATGTCGGCGGTCATATTTCAGAAAATTCCGGGCGAGTTGGCTTCGACGTCTGCGTGGGACCTTTATATACATCAAGAACGTAATATAACCTAACCTACTCCAACCTAACAACTCGGCGGTAATATTTGGCAACATTCCTGGCTTGTTGGACTCTACGTCTCCGTGGTTCCTTTGTAAACATCAATAACGTAATATAACCTAACCTAACCCAATCTAACATCGCGGCTGTAATATTTGACAACATTCCTGGCATGTTGGCATCTACGTCTCCGTGGGACCTTTATATACAACAATAACGTAATATAACATAACCTAACCCAATCTAACATCGCGGCTGTAATATTTGACGACATACCTGGCTTGTTGGCCTCTACGCCTCCGTGGGACCTTTATATACAACAATAACGTAATATAACATAACCTAACCCAATCTAACATCGCGGCTGTAATATTTGACGACATACCTGGCTTGTTGGCCTCTACGCCTCCGTGGGACCTTTATATACACCAATAACGTAATATAACCTAACCTAACCCAATCTGTCATGTCGGCGGTCATATTTCCGAAAATTCCTGGCGAGTTGGCTTCGACGTCTGTGTGGGACCTTTATATACATCAAGAACGTAATATAACCTACCCTACCCCAACCTAACAACTCGGCGGTAATATTTGGCAACATTCCTGGCTTGTTGGCATCTACGTCTCCGTGGGACCTTTATATACATCCGTAACCTAATATAACCTAACCTAACCCAACCTAACATCTCGGCGGTAATAATAGGCAACATTCCTGGCTTGTTGGCCTCTACGTCTCCGTGGGACCTTTATATACATCAATAACGTAATATAACCTAACCTAATCCAACCTAACATCTCGGCGGTAATATTTGGCAACATTCCTGGCTTGTTGGCCTCTACGTCTCCGTGGGACCTTTATATACACCAATAACGTAATATAACCTAACGTAACCCAATCTGTCATCTCGGCGGTAATATTTGGCAACATTCCTGGCTTGTTGGCATCTACGTCTCCGTGGGACCTTTATATACATCCGTAACCTAATATAACCTAACCTAACCCAACCTAACATCTCGGCGGTAATAATTGGCAACATTCCTGGCTTGTTGGCCTCTACGTCTCCGTGGGACCTTTATATACATCAATAACGTAATATAACCTAACCTAATCCAACCTAACATCTCGGCGGTAATATCTGGCAACATTCCTGGCTTGTTGGCCTCTACGTCTCCGTGGGACCTTTATATACACCAATAACGTAATATAACCTAACGTAACCCAATCTGTCATCTCGGCGGTAATATTTGGCAACATTCCTGGCTTGTTGGCATCTACGTCTCCGTGGGACCTTTATATACATCCATAACCTAATATAACCTAACCTAACCCAACCTAACATCTCGGCGGTAATATTTGAAAACATTCCTGGCGAGTTGGCCTCTGCGTCTCCGTGGGACCTTTATATACAACAATAACGTAATATAACATAACCTAACCCAATCTAACATCGCGGCTGTAATATTTGACAACATACCTGGCCTGTTGGCCTCTACGCTTCCGTGGGACATTTATATACATCAATAACGTAATATAACCTAACCTAATCCAACCTATCATCTCGGCGGTAATATTTGACAATATTCCTGGCGAGTTGGCCCCTACGTCTATGTGGGTCCTTCATAAACCTCAATAATGTAATATAACCTAACCTAACCCAACCTATCATCTCGGCGGTAATATTTGACCACAAACCTGGCGAGTTGGCCTCTACGTCTCCGTGGGATCTTCATATACATCAATAACGTAATATAACCTAACCTAACCCAACCTAACATCTCGGCGGTAATATTTGGCAACATTCCTGGTTTGTTGGCCTCTACGTCCCCGTGGGACTTTTATATACACCAATAACGTAATATAACCTAACCTAACCCAATCTGTCATGTCGGCGGTCATATTTCAGAAAATTCCTGGCGGGTTGGCTTCGACGTCTGCGTGGGACCTTTATATACATCAAGAACGTAATATAACCTAACCTACCCCAACCTATCATCTCGGCGGTAATATTTGACAATATTCTTGACGAGATGGCCCCTACGTCTACGTGGGTCCTTCATATACATCAATAACGTAATATAACCTAACCTAACCCAACCTATCATCGCGGCTGTAATATTTGACAACATTCCTGGCGAGTTGGCCTCTACGTCTCCGTGGGACCTTCATATGCATCAATAACGAAACATAACCTAACCTAACCCAACCTATCATCTCGGCGGTAATATTTGACAATATTCCTGGCGAGTTGGCCCCTACGTCTATGTGGGTCCTTCATAAACCTCAATAACGTAATATAACCTAACCTAACCCAACCTATCATCTCGGCGGTAATATTTGACCACAAACCTGGCGAGTTGGCCTCTACGTCTCCGTGGGATCTTCATATACATCAATAACGTAATATAACATAACCTAACCCAATCTAACATCGCGGCTGTAATATTTGACAACATTCCTGGCATGTTGGCCTCTACGTCTACGTGGGTCCTTCATATACATCAATAACGTAATATAACTTAACCTAACCCAACCTATCATCTCGGCGGTAATATTTGACAACATTCCTGGCGAGTTGTCCTCTGCGTCTCCGTGGGACCTTTATATACAACAATAACGTAATATAACCTAACCTACCCCACCCTATCATCTCGGCGGTAATATTTGACAATATTCTTGACGAGATGGCACCTACGTCCCCGTGGGACCTTCATATACATCAATAACGAAACATAACCTAACCTAACCCAACCTATTATCATCTCGGCGGTAATATTTGACAACATTCCTGGAGGGTTGGCCTCTACGTCTGCGTGGAACCTTTATATACATCAAGAACGTAATATAACCTATCCTAACCCAACCGAACATCTCGGCGGTAATATTTGGCAACATTCCTGGCTTGTTGGCCTCTACGTCCCCGTGGGACTTTTATATACGCCAATAACGTAATATAACCTAACCTAACCCAATCTGTCATGTCGGCGGTCATATTTCAGAAAATTCCTGGCGAGTTGGCTTCGACGTCTGCGTGGGACCTTTATATACATCAAGAACGTAATATACCCTAACCTACCCCAACCTAACAACTCGGCGGTAATATTTGGCAACATTCCTGGCTTGTTGGCCTCTACGTCTCCGTGGTTCCTTTGTAAACATCAATAACGTAATATAACCTAACCTAACCCAATCTGACAGCGCGGCTGTAATATTTGACAACATTCCTGGCATGTTGGCATCTACGTCTCCGTGGGACCTTTATATACATCAATAACGTAATATAACCTAACCTAATCCAACCTATCATCTCGGCGGTAATATTTGACAACATTCCTGGCTTGTTGGCCTCTACGTCTCCGTGGGACCTTTATATACACCAATAACGTAATATAACCTAACGTAACCCAATCTGTCATCTCGGCGGTAATATTTGGCAACATTCCTGGCTTGTTGGCATCTACGTCTCCGTGGGACCTTTATATACATCCATAACCTAATATAACCTAACCTAACCCAAACCTAACATCTCGGCGGTAATATTTGACAACATTCCTGGCGAGTTGGCCTCTGCGTCTCCGTGGGACCTTTATATACAACAATAACGTAATATAACATAACCTAACCCAATCTAACATCGCGGCTGTAATATTTGACAACATACCTGGCTTGTTGGCCTCTACGCTTCCGTGGGACATTTATATACATCAATAACGTAATATAACCTAACCTAATCCAACCTATCATCTCGGCGGTAATATTTGACAATATTCCTGGCGAGTTGGCCCCTACGTCTATGTGGGTCCTTCATAAACCTCAATAACGTAATATAACCTAACCTAACCCAACCTATCATCTCGGCGGTAATATTTGACCACAAACCTGGCGAGTTGGCCTCTACGTCTCCGTGGGATCTTCATATACATCAATAACGTAATATAACCTAACCTAACCCAACCTAACATCTCGGCGGTAATATTTGGCAACATTCCTGGCTTGTTGGCCTCTACGTCCCCGTGGGACCTTTATGTACACCAATAACGTAATATAACCTAACCTAACCCAATCTGTCATGTCGGCGGTCATATTTCAGAAAATTCCTGGCGGGTTGGCTTCGACGTCTGCGTGGGACCTTTATATACATCAAGAACGTAATATAACCTAACCTACCCCAACCTATCATCTCGGCGGTAATATTTGACAATATTCTTGACGAGATGGCCCCTACGTCTACGTGGGTCCTTCATATACATCAATAACGTAATATAACCTAACCTAACCCAACCTATCATCTCGGCGGTAATATTTGACAACATTCCTGGCGAGTTGGCCTCTGCGTCTCCGTGGGACCTTTATATACAACAATAACGTAATATAACCTAACCTAACCCAATCTAACATCGCGGCTGTAATATTTGACAACATTCCTGGCGAGTTGGCCTCTACGTCTCCGTGGGACCTTCATATACATCAATAACGAAACATATCCTAACCTAACCCAACCTATCATCTCGGCGGTAATATTTGACAACATTCCTGGAGGGTTGGCCTCTACGTCTGCGTGGGACCTTTATATACATCAAGAACGTAATATAACCTAACCTAACTCAACCGAACATCTCAGCGGTAATATTTGACAACATTCCTGCCGAGTTGGCCTCTACGTATCGGTGGGACCTTTATATACATCAATAACGTAATATAACATAACCTAACCCAATCTAACATCGCGGCTGTAATATTTGACAACATTCCTGGCATGTTGGCCTCTACGTCTACGTGGGTCCTTCATATACATCAATAACGTAATATAACTTAACCTAACCCAACCTATCATCTCGGCGGTAATATTTGACACCATTCCTGGCGAGTTGGCCTCTGCGTCTCCGTGGGACCTTTATATACAACAATAACGTAATATAACCTAACCTAACCCAATCTAACATCGCGGCTGTAATATTTGACAACATTCCTGGAGGGTTGGCCTCTACGTCTGCGTGGGACCTTTATATACATCAAGAACGTAATATAACCTAACCTAACCCAACCGAACATCTCGGCGGTAATAATTGGCAACATTCCTGGCTTGTTGGCCTCTACGTCCCCGTGGGACTTTTATATACACCAATAACGTAATATAACCTAACCTAACCCAATCTGTCATGTCGGCGGTCATATTTCAGAAAATTCCTGGCGAGTTGGCTTCGACGTCTGCGTGGGACCTTTATATACATCAAGAACGTAATATAACCTAACCTACCCCAACCTAACAACTCGGCGGTAATATTTGGCAACATTCCTGGCTTGTTGGACTCTACGTCTCCGTGGTTCCTTTGTAAACATCAATAACGTAATATAACCTAACCTAACCCAATCTAACATCGCGGCTGTAATATTTGACAACATTCCTGGCATGTTGGCATCTACGTCTCCGTGGGACCTTTATATACAACAATAACGTAATATAACATAACCTAACCCAATCTAACATCGCGGCTGTAATATTTGACGACATACCTGGCTTGATGGCCTCTACGCCTCCGTGGGACCTTTATATACACCAATAACGTAATATAACATAACCTAACCCAATCTGTCATGTCGGCGGTCATATTTCAGAAAATTCCTGGCGAGTTGGCTTCGACGTCTGTGTGGGACCTTTATATACATCAAGAACGTAATATAACCTAACCTACCCCAACCTAACAACTCGGCGGTAATATTTGGCAACATTCCTGGCTTGTTGGCATCTACGTCTCCGTGGGACCTTTATATACATCCGTAACCTAATATAACCTAACCTAACCCAACCTAACATCTCGGCGGTAATAATTGGCAACATTCCTGGCTTGTTGGCCTCTACGTCTCCGTGGGACCTTTATATACATCAATAACGTAATATAACCTAACCTAATCCAACCTAACATCTCGGCGGTAATATTTGGCAACATTCCTGGCTTGTTGGCCTCTACGTCTCCGTGGGACCTTTATATACACCAATAACGTAATATAAGCTAACGTAACCCAATCTGTCATCTCGGCGGTAATATTTGGCAACATTCCTGGCTTGTTGGCATCTACGTCTCCGTGGGACCTTTATATACATCCATAACCTAATATAACCTAACCTAACCCAACCTAACATCTCGGCGGTAATATTTGACAACATTCCTGGCGAGTTGGCCTCTGCGTCTCCGTGGGACCTTTATATACAACAATAACGTAATATAACCTAACCTAACCCAATCTAACATCGCGGCTGTAATATTTGACAACATTCCTGGAGGGTTGGCCTCTACGTCTGCGTGGGACCTTTATATACATCAAGAACGTAATATAACCTAACCTAACCCAACCGAACATCTCGGCGGTAATATTTGGCAACATTCCTGGCTTTTTGGCCTCTACGTCCCCGTGGGACTTTTATATACACCAATAACGTAATATAACCTAACCTAACCCAATCTGTCATGTCGGCGGTCATATTTCAGAAAATTCCTGGCGAGTTGGCTTCGACGTCTGCGTGGGACCTTTATATACATCAAGAACGTAATATAACCTAACCTACCCCAACCTAACAACTCGGCGGTAATATTTGGCAACATTCCTGGCTTGTTGGACTCTACGTCTCCGTGGCTCCTTTGTAAACATCAATAACGTAATATAACCTAACCTAACCCAATCTAACATCGCGGCTGTAATATTTGACAACATTCCTGGCATGTTGGCATCTACGTCTCCGTGGGACGTTTATATACAACAATAACGTAATATAACATAACCTAACCCAATCTAACATCGCGGCTGTAATATTTGACGACATACCTGGCTTGTTGGCCTCTACGCCTCCGTGGGACATTTATATACATCAATAACGTAATATAACCTAACCTAATCCAACCTATCATCTCGGCGGTAATATTTGACAATATTCCTGGCGAGTTGGCACCTACGTCTACGTGGGTCCTTCATAAACCTCAATAACGTAATATAACCTAACCTAACCCAACCTATCATCTCGGCGGTAATATTTGACCACAAACCTGGCGAGTTGGCCTCTACGTCTCCGTGGGATCTTCATATACATCAATAACGTAATATAACCTAACCTAACCCAACCTAACATCTCGGCGGTAATATTTGGCAACATTCCTGGCTTGTTGGTCTCTACGTCCACGTGGGACGTTTATATACACCAATAACGTAATATAACCTAACCTTACCCAATCTGTCATGTCGGCGGTCATATTTCAGAAAATTACTGGCGGGTTGGTTTCGACGTCTGCGTGGGACCTTTATATACATCAAGAACGTAATATAACCTAACCTACCCCAACCTATCATCTCGGCGGTAATATTTGACAATATTCTTGACGAGATGGCCCCTACGTCTACGTGGGTCCTTCATATACATCAATAACGTAATATAACCTAACCTAACCCAACCTATCATCTAGGCGGTAATATTTGACAACATTCCTGGCGAGTTGGCCTCTGCGTCTCCGTGGGACCTTTATATACAACAATAACGTCATATAACCTAACCTAACCCAATCTAACATCGCGGCTGTAATATTTGACAACATTCCTGGCGAGTTGGCCTCTACGTCTCCGTGGGCCCTTCATATGCATCAATAACGAAACATAACCTAACCTAACCCAACCTATCATCTCGGCGGTAATATTTGACAACATTCCTGGAGGGTTGGCCTCTACGTCTGCGTGGGACCTTTATATACATCAAGAACGTAATATAACCTAACCTAACCCAACCGAACATCTCGGCGGTAATATTTGACAACATTCCTGCCGAGTTGGCCTCTACGTATCGGTGGGACCTTTATATACATCAATAACGTAATATAACATAACCTAACCCAATCTAACATCGCGGCTGTAATATTTGACAACATTCCTGGCATGTTGGCCTCTACGTCTACGTGGGTCCTTCATATACATCAATAACGTAATATAACTTAACCTAACCCAACCTATCATCTCGGCGGTAATATTTGACAACATTCCTGGCGAGTTGGCCTCTGCGTCTCCGTGGGACCTTTATATACAACAATAACGTAATATAACCTAACCTAACCCAATCTAACATCGCGGCTGTAATATTTGACAACATTCCTGGAGGGTTGGCCTCTACGTCTGCGTGGGACCTTTATATACATCAAGAACGTAATATAACCTAACCTAACCCAACCGAACATCTCGGCGGTAATAATTGGCAACATTCCTGGCTTGTTGGCCTCTACGTCCCCGTGGGACTTTTATATACACCAATAACGTAATATAACCTAACCTAACCCAATCTGTCATGTCGGCGGTCATATTTCAGAAAATTCCTGGCGAGTTGGCTTCGACGTCTGCGTGGGACCTTTATATACATCAAGAACGTAATATAACCTAACCTACCCCAACCTAACAACTCGGCGGTAATATTTGGCAACATTCCTGGCTTGTTGGACTCTACGTCTCCGTGGTTCCTTTGTAAACATCAATAACGTAATATAACCTAACCTAACCCAATCTAACATCGCGGCTGTAATATTTGACAACATTCCTGGCATGTTGGCATCTACGTCTCCGTGGGACCTTTATATACAACAATAACGTAATATAACATAACCTAACCCAATCTAACATCGCGGCTGTAATATTTGACGACATACCTGGCTTGATGGCCTCTACGCCTCCGTGGGACCTTTATATACACCAATAACGTAATATAACATAACCTAACCCAATCTGTCATGTCGGCGGTCATATTTCAGAAAATTCCTGGCGAGTTGGCTTCGACGTCTGTGTGGGACCTTTATATACATCAAGAACGTAATATAACCTAACCTACCCCAACCTAACAACTCGGCGGTAATATTTGGCAACATTCCTGGCTTGTTGGCATCTACGTCTCCGTGGGACCTTTATATACATCCGTAACCTAATATAACCTAACCTAACCCAACCTAACATCTCGGCGGTAATAATTGGCAACATTCCTGGCTTGTTGGCCTCTACGTCTCCGTGGGACCTTTATATACATCAATAACGTAATATAACCTAACCTAATCCAACCTAACATCTCGGCGGTAATATTTGGCAACATTCCTGGCTTGTTGGCCTCTACGTCTCCGTGGGACCTTTATATACACCAATAACGTAATATAAGCTAACGTAACCCAATCTGTCATCTCGGCGGTAATATTTGGCAACATTCCTGGCTTGTTGGCATCTACGTCTCCGTGGGACCTTTATATACATCCATAACCTAATATAACCTAACCTAACCCAACCTAACATCTCGGCGGTAATATTTGACAACATTCCTGGCGAGTTGGCCTCTGCGTCTCCGTGGGACCTTTATATACAACAATAACGTAATATAACCTAACCTAACCCAATCTAACATCGCGGCTGTAATATTTGACAACATTCCTGGAGGGTTGGCCTCTACGTCTGCGTGGGACCTTTATATACATCAAGAACGTAATATAACCTAACCTAACCCAACCGAACATCTCGGCGGTAATATTTGGCAACATTCCTGGCTTTTTGGCCTCTACGTCCCCGTGGGACTTTTATATACACCAATAACGTAATATAACCTAACCTAACCCAATCTGTCATGTCGGCGGTCATATTTCAGAAAATTCCTGGCGAGTTGGCTTCGACGTCTGCGTGGGACCTTTATATACATCAAGAACGTAATATAACCTAACCTAACCCAACCGAACATCTCGGCGGTAATATTTGACAACATTCCTGGCGAGTTGGCCTCTACGTATCGGTGGGACCTTTATATACATCAATAACGTAATATAACATAACCTAACCCAATCTAACATCGCGGCTGTAATATTTGACAACATTCCTGGCATGTTGGCCTCTACGTCTACGTGGGTCCTTCATATACATCAATAACGTAATATAACTTAACCTAACCCAACCTATCATCTCGGCGGTAATATTTGACAACATTCCTGGCGAGTTGGCCTCTGCGTCTCCGTGGGACCTTTATATACAACAATAACGTAATATAACCTAACCTACCCCACCCTATCATCTCGGCGGTAATATTTGACAATATTCTTGACGAGATGGCACCTACGTCTCCGTGGGACCTTCATATACATCAATAACGAAACATAACCTAACCTAACCCAACCTATTATCATCTCGGCGGTCATATTTCAGAAAATTCCTGGCGAGTTGGCTTCGACGTCTGTGTGGGACCTTTATATGCATCAAGAACGTAATATAACCTAACCTACCCCAACCTAACAACTCGGCGGTAATATTTGGCAACATTCCTGGCTTGTTGGCATCTACGTTTCCGTGGGGCCTTTATATACATCCGTAACCTAATATAACCTAACCTAACCCAACCTAACATCTCGGCGGTAATAATTGGCAACATTCCTGGCGAGTTGGCCTCTGCGTCTCCGTGGGACCTTTATATACAACAATAACGTAATATAACATAACCTAACCCAATCTAACATCGCGGCTGTAATATTTGACAACATACCTGGCTTGTTGGCCTCTACGCTTCCGTGGGACATTTATATACATCAATAACGTAATATAACCTAACCTAATCCAACCTATCATCTCGGCGGTAATATTTGACAATATTCCTGGCGAGTTGGCCCCTACGTCTATGTGGGTCCTTCATAAACCTCAATAACGTAATATAACCTAACCTAACCCAACCTATCATCTCGGCGGTAAT
This sequence comes from Xylocopa violacea, assembly GCA_963969225.1. Lineage (NCBI taxonomy): Eukaryota > Metazoa > Arthropoda > Insecta > Hymenoptera > Apidae > Xylocopa > Xylocopa violacea. The sequence goes on along the minus strand of CAXAJV010000016.1, from coordinate 5,261,496 downwards.
ATTTGACCACAAACCTGGCGAGTTGGCCTCTACGTCTCCGTGGGATCTTCATATACATCAATAACGTAATATAACCTAACCTAACCCAACCTAACATCTCGGCGGTAATATTTGGCAACATTCCTGGCTTGTTGGCATCTACGTCTCCGTGGGACCTTTATATACATCCATAACCTAATATAACCTAACCTAACCCAACCTAACATCTCGGCGGTAATATTTGACAACATTCCTGGCGAGTTGGCCTCTGCGTCTCCGTGGGACCTTTATATACACCAATAACGTAATATAACCTAACCTAACCCAATCTGTCATGTCGGCGGTCATATTTCAGAAAATTCCTGGCGGGTTGGCTTCGACGTCTGCGTGGGACCTTTATATACATCAAGAACGTAATATAACCTAACCTACCCCAACCTATCATCTCGGCGGTAATATTTGACAATATTCTTGACGAGATGGCCCCTACGTCTACGTGGGTCCTTCATATACATCAATAACGTAATATAACCTAACCTAACCCAACCTATCATCTCGGCGGTAATATTTGACAACATTCCTGGCGAGTTGGCCTCTGCGTCTCCGTGGGACCTTTATATACAACAATAACGTAATATAACCTAACCTAACCCAATCTAACATCGCGGCTGTAGTATTTAACAACATTCCTGGCGAGTTGGCCTCTACGTCTCCGTGGGACCTTCATATACATCAATAACGAAACATATCCTAACCTAACCCAACCTATCATCTCGGCGGTAATATTTGACAACATTCCTGGAGGGTTGGCCTCTACGTCTGCGTGGGACCTTTATATACATCAAGAACGTAATATAACCTAACCTAACTCAACCAAACATCTCGGCGGTAATATATGACAACATTCCTGCCGAGTTGGCCTCTACGTATCGGTGGGACCTTTATGTACATCAATAACGTAATATAACATAACCTAACCCAATCTAACATCGCGGCTGTAATATTTTACAGCATTCCTGGCATGTTGGCCTCTACGTCTACGTGGGTCCTTCATATACATCAATAACGTAATATAACTTAACTTAACCCAACCTATCATCTCGGCGGTAATATTTGACAACATTCCTGGCGAGTTGGCCTTTGCGTCTCCGTGGGACCTTTATATACAACAATAACGTAATATAACCTAACCTAACCCAATCTAACATCGCGGCTGTAATATTTGACAACATTCCTGGCGGGTTGGCTTCGACGTCTGCGTGGGACCTTTATATACATCAAGAACGTAATATAACCTAACCTAACCCAACCGAACATCTCGGCGGTAATATTTGGCAACATTCCTGGCTTGTTGGTCTCTACGTCCCCGTGGGACGTTTATATACACCAATAACGTAATATAACCTAACCTTACCCAATCTGTCATGTCGGCGGTCATATTTCAGAAAATTACTGGCGGGTTGGTTTCGACGTCTGCGTGGGACCTTTATATACATCAAGAACGTAATATAACCTAACCTACCCCAACCTATCATCTCGGCGGTAATATTTGACAATATTCTTGACGAGATGGCCCCTACGTCTACGTGGGTCCTTCATATACATCAATAACGTAATATAACCTAACCTAACCCAGCCTATCATCTAGGCGGTAATATTTGACAACATTCCTGGCGAGTTGGCCTCTGCGTCTCCGTGGGACCTTTATATACAACAATAACGTCATATAACCTAACCTAACCCAATCTAACATCGCGGCTGTAATATTTGACAACATTCCTGGCGAGTTGGCCTCTACGTCTCCGTGGGCCCTTCATATGCATCAATAACGAAACATAACCTAACCTAACCCAACCTATCATCTCGGCGGTAATATTTGACAACATTCCTGGAGGGTTGGCCTCTACGTCTGCGTGGGACCTTTATATACATCAAGAACGTAATATAACCTAACCTAACCCAACCGAACATCTCGGCGGTAATATTTGACAACATTCCTGGCGAGTTGGCCTCTACGTATCGGTGGGACCTTTATATACATCAATAACGTAATATAACATAACCTAACCCAATCTAACATCGCGGCTGTAATATTTGACAACATTCCTGGCATGTTGGCCTCTACGTCTACGTGGGTCCTTCATATACATCAATAACGTAATATAACTTAACCTAACCCAACCTATCATCTCGGCGGTAATATTTGACAACATTCCTGGCGAGTTGGCCTCTGCGTCTCCGTGGGACCTTTATATACAACAATAACGTAATATAACCTAACCTACCCCACCCTATCATCTCGGCGGTAATATTTGACAATATTCTTGACGAGATGGCACCTACGTCTCCGTGGGTCCTTCATATACATCAATAACGAAACATAACCTAACCTAACCCAACCTATTATCATCTCGGCGGTAATATTTGACAACATTCCTGGAGGGTTGGCCTCTACGTCTGCGTGGAACCTTTATATACATCAAGAACGTAATATAACCTATCCTAACCCAACCGAACATCTCGGCGGTAATATTCGGCAACATTCCTGGCTTGTTGGCCTCTACGTCCCCGTGGGACTTTTATATACACCAATAACGTAATATAACCTAACCTAACCCAATCTGTCATGTCGGCGGTCATATTTCAGAAAATTCCTGGCGAGTTGGCTTCGACGTCTGCGTGGGACCTTTATATACATCAAGAACGTAATATACCCTAACCTACCCCAACCTAACAACTCGGCGGTAATATTTGGCAACATTCCTGGCTTGTTGGCCTCTACGTCTCCGTGGTTCCTTTGTAAACATCAATAACGTAATATAACCTAACCTAACCCAATCTGACATCGCGGCTGTAATATTTGACAACATTCCTGGCATGTAGGCATCTACGTCTCCGTGGGACCTTTATATACATCAATAACGTAATATAACCTAACCTAATCCAACCTATCATTTCGGCGGTAATATTTGACAATATTCTTGACGAGATGGCCCCTACGTCTACGTGGGTCCTTCATATACATCAATAACGTAATATAACCTAACCTAACCCAACCTATCATCTCGGCGGTAATATTTGACCACATACCTGGCGAGTTGGCCTCTGCGTCTCCGTGGGATCTTCATATACATCAATAACGTAATATAACCTAACCTAATCCAACCTATCATCTCGGCGGTAATATTTGACAACATTCCTGGCGAGTTGGCCTCTGCGTCTCCGTGGACCTTTATATACAACAATATCGTAATATAACCTAACCTAACCCAATCTAACATCGCGGCTGTAATATTTGGCAACATTCCTGGCTTGTTGGCCTCTACGTCTCCGTGGGACATTTATATACATCAATAACGTAATATAACCTAACTTAACCCAACCTATCACCTCGGCGGTAATATTTGGCAACATTCCTAGCTTGTTGGCCTCTACGCCTCCGTGGGACATTTATATACATCAGTAACGTAATATAACCTAACCTAACCCAACCTATCATCGCGGCGGTAATATTTGACAGTATTCCTGGCGAGTTGGCCCCTACGTCTACGTGGGACCTTTATATACATCAATAACGTAATATAACCTAACCCAACCCAATCTAACATCGCGGCTGTAATATTTGACAACATTCCTGGCATGTTGGCCTCTACGTCTCCGTGGGACCTTTATATACGTCAATAACGTAATCTAACCTAACCTAACCCAATCTAACATCGCGGCTGTGATAATTGACAACATTCCTGGCATGTTGGCCTCTACGTCTCCGTGAGACCTTCATATACATCAATAACGAATTATAACCAAACCTAACCCAACCTATTATCTCGGCGGTAATCATTGACCACATAACTGGCGAGTTGGCCTCTACGTCTCCGTGGGACCTTTATATACATCCATAACCTAATATAACCTAACCTAACCCAACCTAACATCTCGGCGGTAATAATTGGAAACATTCCTGGCTTGTTGGCCTCTACGTCTCCGTGAGACCTTTATATACATCAATAACGTAATATAACCTAACCTAATCCAACCTAACATCTCGGCGGTAATATTTGGCAACATTCCTGGCTTGTTGGCCTCTACGTCTCCGTGGTTCCTTTGTATACATCAATAACGTAATATAACCTAACCTAACCCAATCCAACATCGCGGGTGTAATATTTGACAACATTCCTGGCATGTTGGCATCTACGTCTCCGTGGGACCTTTATATACATCCATAACCTAATATAACCTAACCTAACCCAACCTAACATCGCGGCTGTAGTATTTGACAACATTCCTGGCGAGTTGGCCTCTACGTCTCCGTGGGCCCTTCATATGCATCAATAACGAAACATAACCTAACCTAACCCAACCTATCATCTCGGCGGTAATATTTGACAACATTCCTGGAGGGTTGGCCTCTACGTCTGCGTGGGACCTTATATATACATCAAGAACGTAATATAACCTAACCTAACCCAACCGAACATCTCGGCGGTAATATTTGACAACATTCCTGGCGAGTTGGCCTCTACGTATCGGTGGGACCTTTATATACATCAATAACGTAATATAACATAACCTAACCCAATCTAACATCGCGGCTGTAATATTTGACAACATTCCTGGCATGTTGGCCTCTACGTCTACGTGGGTCCTTCATATACATCAATAACGTAATATAACTTAACCTAACCCAACCTATCATCTCGGCGGTAATATTTGACAACATTCCTGGCGAGTTGGCCTCTGCGTCTCCGTGGTTCCTTTGTAAACATCAATAACGTAATATAACCTAACCTAACCCAATCTGACATCGCGGCTGTAATATTTGACAACATTCCTGGCATGTTGGCATCTACGTCTCCGTGGGACCTTTATATACATCAATAACGTAATATAACCTAACCTAATCCAACCTATCATTTCGGCGGTAATATTTGACAATATTCTTGACGAGATGGCCCCTACGTCTACGTGGGTCCTTCATATACATCAATAACGTAATATAACCTAACCTAACCCAACCTATCATCTCGGCGGTAATATTTGACCACATACCTGGCGAGTTGGCCTCTGCGTCTCCGTGGGATCTTCATATACATCAATAACGTAATATAACCTAATCTAATCCAACCTATCATCTCGGCGGTAATATTTGACAACATTCCTGGCGAGTTGGCCTCTGCGTCTCCGTGGACCTTTATATACAACAATATCGTAATATAACCTAACCTAACCCAATCTAACATCGCGGCTGTAATATTTGGCAACATTCCTGGCTTGTTGGCCTCTACGTCTCCGTGGGACATTTATATACATCAATAACGTAATATAACCTAACTTAACCCAACCTATCACCTCGGCGGTAATATTTGGCAACATTCCTGGCTTGTTGGCCTCTACGCCTCCGTGGGACATTTATATACATCAGTAACGTAATATATCCTAACCTAACCCAACCAATCATCGCGGCGGTAATATTTGACAATATTCCTGGCGAGTTGGCCCCTACGTCTACGTGGGACCTTTATATACATCAATAACGTAATATAACCTAATCTAACCCAATCTAACATCGCGGCTGTAATATTTGACAACATTCCTGGCATGTTGGCCTCTACGTCTCCGTGGGACCTTTATATACGTCAATAACGTAATCTAACCTAACCTAACACAATCTAACATCGCGGCTGTAATAATTGACAACATTCCTGGCATGTTGGCCTCTACGTCTCCGTGAGACCTTCATATACATCAATAACGAATTATAACCAAACCTAACCTAACCTATTATCTCGGCGGTAATCTTTGATCACATAACTGGCGAGTTGGCCTCTACGTCTCCGTGGGACCTTTATATACATCCATAACCTAATATAACCTAACCTAACCCAACCTAACATCTCGGCGGTAATAATTGGAAACATTCCTGGCTTGTTGGCCTCTACGTTTCCGTGGGACCTTTATATACATCAATAACGTAATATAACCTAACCTAATCCAACCTAACATCTCGGCGGTAATATTTGGCAACATTCCTGGCTTGTTGGCCTCTACGTCTCCGTGGGACCTTTATATACACCAATAACGTAATATAACCTAACGTAACCCAATCTGTCATCTCGGCGGTAATATTTGGCAACATTCCTGGCTTGTTGGCCTCTACGTCTCCGTGGTTCCTTTGTATACATCAATAACGTAATATAACCTAACCTAACCCAATCCAACATCGCGGGTGTAATATTTGACAACATTCCTGGCATGTTGGCATCTACGTCTCCGTGGGACCTTTATATACATCCATAACCTAATATAACCTAACCTAACCCAACCTAACATCTCGGCGGTAATAATTGGAAACATTCCTGGCTTGTTGGCCTCTACGTCTCCGTGGGACCTTTATATACAACAATAACGTAATATAACATAACCTAATCCAACCTATCATCTCGGCGGTAATATTTGACCACAAACCTGGCGAGTTGGCCTCTACGTCTCCGTGGGATATTCATATACATCAATAACGTAATATAACCTAACCTAACCCAACCTAACATCTCGGCGGTAATATTTGACAACATTCCTGGCGAGTTGGCCTCTGCGTCTCCGTGGACCTTTATATACAACAATATCGTAATATAACCTAACCTAACCCAACCTATCATCTCGGCGGTAATATTTGACAACATTCCTGGAGGGTTGGCCTCTACGTCTGCGTGGGACCTTTATATACATCAAGAACGTAATATAACCTAACCTAACCCAACCGAACATCTCGGCGGTAATATTTGACATCATTCCTGGCGAGTTGGCCTCTACGTATCCGTGGGAGCTTTATATACATCAATAACGTAATATAACATAACCTAACCCAATCTAACATCGCGGCTGTAATATTTGACAACATTCCTGGCATGTTGGCCTCTACGTCTGCGTGGGACCTTTATATACATCAAGAACGTAATATAACCTAACCTAACCCAACCGAACATCTCGGCGGTAATATTTGACAACATTGCTGGCGAGTTGGCCTCTACGTATCGGTGGGACCTTTATATACATCAATAACGTAATATAACATAACCTAACCCAATCTAACATCGCGGCTGTAATATTTGACAACATTCCTGGCATGTTGGCCTCTACGTCTACGTGGGTCCTTCATATACATCAATAACGTAATATAACTTAACCTAACCCAACCTATTATCATCTCGGCGGTAATATTTGACAACATTCCTGGAGGGTTGGCCTCTACGTCTGCGTGGAACCTTTATATACATCAAGAACGTAATATAACCTAACCTAACCCAACCGAACATCTCGGCGGTAATATTTGGCAACATTCCTGGCTTGTTGGCCTCTACGTCCCCGTGGGACTTTTATATACACCAATAACGTAATATAACCTAACCTAACCCAATCTGTCATGTCGGCGGTCATATTTCAGAAAATTACTGGCGGGTTGGTTTCGACGTCTGCGTGGGACCTTTATATACATCAAGAACGTAATATAACCTAACCTACCCCAACCTATCATCTCGGCGGTAATATTTGACAATATTCTTGACGAGATGGCCCCTACGTCTACGTGGGTCCTTCATATACATCAATAACGTAATATAACCTAACCTAACCCAACCTATCATCTCGGCGGTAATATTTGACAACATTCCTGGCGAGTTGGCCTCTGCGTCTCCGTGGGACCTTTATATACAACAATAACGTCATATAACCTAACCTAACCCAATCTAACATCGCGGCTGTAATATTTGACAACATTCCTGGCGAGTTGGCCTCTACGTCTCCGTGGTTCCTTTGTATACATCAATAACGTAATATAACCTAACCTAACCCAATCTAACATCGCGGCTGTAATATTTGACAACATTCCTGGCTTGTTGGCCTCTACGTTTTCGTGGGACCTTTATATACACCAATAACGTAATATAACCTAACCTAACCCAATCTGTCATGTCGGCGGTAATATTTGGCAACATTCCTGGCTTGTTGGCCTCTACGTCTCCGTGGTTCCTTTGTATACATCAATAACGTAATATAACCTAACCTAACCCAATCTAACATCGCGGGTGTAATATTTGACAACATTCCTGGCATGTTGGCATCTACGTCTCCGTGGGACCTTTATATACATCCATAACCTAATATAACCTAACCTAACACAACCTAACATCGCGGCTGTAATATTTGACAACATTCCTGGCGAGTTGGCCTCTGCGTCTCCGTGGGACCTTTATATACAACAATAACGTCATATAACCTAACCTAACCCAATCTAACATCGCGGCTGTAATATTTGACAACATTCCTGGCGAGTTGGCCTCTACGTCTCCGTGGGCCCTTCATATGCATCAATAACGAAACATAACCTAACCTAACCCAACCTATCATCTCGGCGGTAATATTTGACAACATTCCTGGAGGGTTGGCCTCTACGTCTGCGTGGGACCTTTATATACATCAAGAACGTAATATAACCTAACCTAACCCAACCGAACATCTCGGCGGTAATATTTGGCAACATTCCTGGCTTGTTGGCCTCTACGTCCCCGTGGGACTTTTATATACACCAATAACGTAATATAACCTAACCTAACCCAATCTGTCATGTCGGCGGTCATATTTCAGAAAATTCCTGGCGAGTTGGCTTCGACGTCTGCGTGGGACCTTTATATACATCAAGAACGTAATATAACCTAACCTACCCCAACCTAACAACTCGGCGGTAATATTTGGCAACATTCCTGGCTTGTTGGCCTCTACGTCTACGTGGGTCCTTCATATACATCAATAACGTAATATAACATAACCTAACCCAACCTATCATCTCGGCGGTAATATTTGACCACATACCTGGCGCGTTGGCCTCTACGCCTCCGTGGGATCTTCATATACATCAATAACGTAATATAACCTAACCTGATCCAACCTATCATCTCGGCGGTAATATTTGACAACATTCCTGGCGAGTTGGCCTCTGCGTATCCGTGGACCTTTATATACAACAATATCGTAATATAACCTAACCTAACCCAATCTAACATCGCGGCTGTAATATTTGGCAACATTCCTGGCTTGTTGGCCTCTACGTTTTCGTGGGACCTTTATATACACCAATAACGTAATATAACCTAACCTAACCCAATCTGTCATGTCGGCGGTAATATTTGGCAACATTCCTGGCTTGTTGGCCTCTACGTCTCCGTGGTTCCTTTGTATACATCAATAACGTAATATAACCTAACCTAACCCAATCTAACATAGCGGGTGTAATATTTGACAACATTCCTGGCATGTTGGCATCTACGTCTCCGTGGGACCTTTATATACATCCATAACCTAATATAACCTAACCTAACACAACCTAACATCGCGGCTGTAATATTTGACAACATTCCTGGCGAGTTGGCCTCTACGTCTCCGTGGGACCTTCATATACATCAATAACGAAATATAACCTAACCTAACCCAACCTATCATCTCGGCGGTAATATTTGACAACATTCCTGGCGAGTTGGCCTCTACGTCTCCGTGGGCCCTTCATATGCATCAATAACGAAACATAACCTAACCTAACCCAACCTATCATCTCGGCGGTAATATTTGACAACATTCCTGGAGGGTTGGCCTCTACGTCTGCGTGGGACCTTTATATACATCAAGAACGTAATATAACCTAACCTAACCCAACCGAACATCTCGGCGGTAATATTTGACAACATTCCTGGCGAGTTGGCCTCTACGTATCGGTGGGACCTTTATATACATCAATAACGTAATATAACATAACCTAACCCAATCTAACATCGCGGCTGTAATATTTGACAACATTCCTGGCATGTTGGCCTCTACGTCTACGTGGGTCCTTCATATACATCAATAACGTAATATAACTTAACCTAACCCAACCTATCATCTCGGCGGTAATATTTGACAACATTCCTGGCGAGTTGGCCTCTGCGTCTCCGTGGGTCCTTTATATACAACAATAACGTAATATAACCTAACCTAACCCAATCTAACATCGCGGCTGTAATATTTGACAACATTCCTGGAGGGTTGGCCTCTACGTCTGCGTGGGACCTTTATATACATCAAGAACGTAATATAACCTAACCTAACCCAACCGAACATCTCGGCGGTAATATTTGGCAACATTCCTGGCTTGTTGGCCTCTACGTCCCCGTGGGACTTTTATATACACCAATAACGTAATATAGCCTAACCTAACCCAATCTGTCATGTCGGCGGTCATATTTCAGAAAATTCCTGGCGAGTTGGCTTCGACGTCTATGTGGGACCTTTATATACATCAAGAACGTAATATAACCTAACCTACCCCAACCTAACAACTCGGCGGTAATATTTGGCAACATTCCTGGCTTGTTGGACTCTACGTCTCCGTGGTTCCTTTGTAAACATCAATAACGTAATATAACCTAACCTAACCCAATCTAACATCGCGGCTGTAATATTTGACAACATTCCTGGCATGTTGGCATCTACGTCTCCGTGGGACCTTTATATACAACAATAACGTAATATAACATAACCTAACCCAATCTAACATCGCGGCTGTAATATTTGACAATATTCCTGGCGAGTTGGCCCCTACGTCTACGTGGGTCCTTCATAAACCTCAATAACGTAATATAACCTAACCTAACCCAACCTATCATCTCGGCGGTAATATTTGACCACAAACCTGGCGAGTTGGCCTCTACGTCTCCGTGGGATCTTCATATACATCAAGAACGTAATATAACCTAACCTAACCCAACCGAACATCTCGGCGGTAACATTTGACAACATTCCTGGCGAGTTGGCCTCTACGTATCGGTGGGACCTTTATATACATCAATAACGTAATATAACATAACCTAACCCAATCTAACATCGCGGCTGTAATATTTGACAACATTCCTGGCATGTTGGCCTCTACGTCTACGTGGGTCCTTCATATACATCAATAACGTAATATAACTTAACATAACCCAACCTATCATCTCGGCGGTAATATTTGACAACATTCCTGGCGAGTTGGCCTCTGCGTCTCCGTGGGACCTTTATATACAACAATAACGTAATATAACCTAACCTACCCCACCCTATCATCTCGGCGGTAATATTTGACAATATTCTTGACGAGATGGCCCCTACGTCTACGTGGGTCCTTCATATACATCAATAACGTAATATAACCTAACCTAACCCAACCTATCATCTCGGCGGTAATATTTGACAACATTCCTGGCGAGTTGGCCTCTGCGTCTCCGTGGGACCTTTATATACAACAATAACGTCATATAACCTAACCTACCCCACCCTATCATCTCGGCGGTAATATTTGACAATATTCTTGACGAGATGGCCCCTACGTCTACGTGGGTCCTTCATATACATCAATAACGTAATATAACCTAACCTAACCCAACCTATCATCTCGGCGGCAATATTTGACCACATACCTGGCGCGTTGGCCTCTACGCCTCCGTGGGATCTTCATATACATCAATAACGTAATATAACCTAACCTGATCCAACCTATCATCTCGGCGGTAATATTTGCCAACATTCCTGGCGAGTTGGCCTCTGCGTATCCGTGGACCTTTATATACAACAATATCGTAATATAACCTAACCTAACCCAATCTAACATCGCGGCTGTAATATTTGGCAACATTCCTGGCTTGTTGGCCTCTACGTTTCCGTGGGACCTTTATATACACCAATAACGTAATATAACCTAACCTAACCCAATCTGTCATGTCGGCGGTAATATTTGGCAACATTCCTGGCTTGTTGGCCTCTACGTCTCCGTGGTTCCTTTGTATACATCAATAACGTAATATAACCTAACCTAACCCAATCTAACATCGCGGGTGTAATATTTGACAACATTCCTGGCATGTTGGCATCTACGTCTCCGTGGGACCTTTATATACATCCATAACCTAATATAACCTAACCTAACCCAACCTAACATCGCGGCTGTAATATTTGACAACATTCCTGGCGAGTTGGCCTCTACGTCTCCGTGGGACCTTCATATACATCAATAACGAAATACAACCTAACCTAACCCAACCTATCATCTCGGCGGTAATATTTGACCACATACCTGGCGAGTTGGCCTCTGCGTCTCCGTGGGATCTTCATATACATCAATAACGTAATATAACCTAACCTAATCCAACCTATCATCTCGGCGGTAATATTTGACAACATTCCTGGCGAGTTGGCCTCTGCGTCTCCGTGGACCTTTATATACAACAATATCGTAATATAACCTAACCTAACCCAATCTAACATCGCGGCTGTAATATTTGGCAACATTCCTGGCTTGTTGGCCTCTACGTCTCCGTGGGACATTTATATACATCAATAACGTAATATAACCTAACTTAACCCAACCTATCACCTCGGCGGTAATATTTGGCAACATTCCTGGCTTGTTGGCCTCTACGCCTCCGTGGGACATTTATATACATCAGTAACGTAATATAACCTAACCTAACCCAACCTATCATCGCGGCGGTAATATTTGACAATATTCCTGGCGAGTTGGCCCCTACGTCTATGTGGGACCTTTATATACATCAATAACGTAATATAACCTAACCTAACCCAATCTAACATCGCGGCTGTAATATTTGACAACATTCCTGGCATGTTGGCCTCTACGTCTCCGTGGGACCTTTATATACGTCAATAACGTAATCTAACCTAACCTAACCCAATCTAACATCTCGGCGGTAATATTTGGCAACATTCCTGGCTTGTTGGCCTCTACGTCTCCGTGGGACCTTTATATACACCAATAACGTAATATAACCTAACGTAACCCAATCTGTCATCTCGGCGGTAATATTTGGCAACATTCCTGGCTTGTTGGCCTCTACGTCTCCGTGGTTCCTTTGTATACATCAATAACGTAATATAACCTAACCTAACCCAATCCAACATCGCGGGTGTAATATTTGACAACATTCCTGGCATGTTGGCATCTACGTCTCCGTGGGACCTTTATACACATCCATAACCTAATATAACCTAACCTAACCCAACCTAACATCGCGGCTGTAATATTTGACAACATTCCTGGCGAGTTGGCCTCTACGTCTCCGTGGGACCTTCATATACATCAATAACGAAATATAACCTAACCTAACCCAACCTATCATCTCGGCGGTAATATTTGACAACATTCCTGGAGGGTTGGCCTCTACGTCTGCGTGGGACCTTTATATACATCAAGAACGTAATATAACCTAACCTAACCCAACCTAACATCTCGGCGGTAATATTTGACAACATTCCTGGCGAGTTGGCCTCTGCGTCTCCGTGGGACCTTTATATACAACAATAACGTAATATAACATAACCTAATCCAACCTATCATCTCGGCGGTAATATTTGACCACAAACCTGGCGAGTTGGCCTCTACGTCTCCGTGGGATCTTCATATACATCAATAACGTAATATAACCTAACCTAACCCAACCTAACATCTCGGCGGTAATATTTGGCAACATTCCTGACGAGTTGGCCTCTACGTCTCGGTGGGACCTTCATATACATCAATAACGAAATATAACCTAACCTACCCCAACCTATCATCTCGGCGGTAATATTTGACAATATTCTTGACGAGATGGCACCTACGTCTCCGTGGGACCTTCATATACATCAATAACGTAATATAACCTAACCTAACCCAACCTATCATCTCGGCGGTAATATTTGACCACATACCTGGCGCGTTGGCCTCTACGCCTCCGTGGGATCTTCATATACATCAATAACGTAATATAACCTAACCTGATCCAACCTATCATCTCGGCGGTAATATTTGCCAACATTCCTGGCGAGTTGGCCTCTGCGTATCCGTGGACCTTTATATACAACAATATCGTAATATAACCTAACCTAACCCAATCTAACATCGCGGCTGTAATATTTGGCAACATTCCTGGCTTGTTGGCCTCTACGTTTCCGTGGGACCTTTATATACACCAATAACGTAATATAACCTAACCTAACCCAATCTGTCATGTCGGCGGTAATATTTGGCAACATTCCTGGCTTGTTGGCCTCTACGTCTCCGTGGTTCCTTTGTATACATCAATAACGTAATATAACCTAACCTAACCCAATCTAACATCGCGGGTGTAATATTTGACAACATTCCTGGCATGTTGGCATCTACGTCTCCGTGGGACCTTTATATACATCCATAACCTAATATAACCTAACCTAACCCAACCTAACATCGCGGCTGTAATATTTGACAACATTCCTGGCGAGTTGGCCTCTACGTCTCCGTGGGACCTTCATATACATCAATAACGAAATATAACCTAACCTAACCCAACCTATCATCTCGGCGGTAATATTTGACAACATTCCTGGCGAGTTGGCCTCTACGTCTCCGTGGGATCTTCATATACATCAATAACGTAATATAACCTAACCAAACCCAACCTAACATCTCGGCGGTAATATTTGGCAACATTCCTGGCTTGTTGGCCTCTACGTCCCCGTGGGACTTTTATATACACCAATAACGTAATATAACCTAACCTAACCCAATCTGTCATGTCGGCGGTCATATTTCAGAAAATTCCTGGCGGGTTGGCTTCGACGTCTGCGTGGGACCTTTATATACATCAAGAACGTAATATAACCTAACCTACCCCAACCTATCATCTCGGCGGTAATATTTGACAATATTCTTGACGAGATGGCCCCTACGTCTACGTGGGTCCTTCATATACATCAATAACGTAATATAACCTAACCTAACCCAACCTATCATCTCGGCGGTAATATTTGACAACATTCCTGGCGAGTTGGCCTCTGCGTCTCCGTGGGACCTTTATATACAACAATAACGTAATATAACCTAACCTAACCCAATCTAACATCGCGGCTGTAATATTTGACAACATTCCTGGCGAGTTGGCCTCTACGTCTCCGTGGGACCTTCATATACATCAAGAACGTAATATAACCTAACCTAACTCAACCGAACATCTCGGCGGTAATATTTGACAACATTCCTGCCGAGTTGGCCTCTACGTATCGGTGGGACCTTTATATACATCAATAACGTAATATAACATAACCTAACCCAATCTAACATCGCGGCTGTAATATTTGACAACATTCCTGGCATGTTGGCCTCTACGTCTACGTGGGTCCTTCATATACATCAATAACGTAATATAACCTAACCTAACCCAACCTATCATCTCGGCGGTAATATTTGACAACATTCCTGGCGAGTTGGCCTCTGCGTCTCCGTGGGACCTTTATATACAACAATAACGTCATATAACCTAACCTACCCCACCCTATCATCTCGGCGGTAATATTTGACAATATTCTTGACGAGATGGCCCCTACGTCTACGTGGGTCCTTCATATACATCAATAACGTAATATAACCTAACCTAACCCAACCTATCATCTCGGCGGTAATATTTGACCACATACCTGGCGCGTTGGCCTCTACGCCTCCGTGGGATCTTCATATACATCAATAACGTAATATAACCTAACCTGATCCAACCTATCATCTCGGCGGTAATATTTGCCAACATTCCTGGCGAGTTGGCCTCTGCGTATCCGTGGACCTTTATATACAACAATATCGTAATATAACCTAACCTAACCCAATCTAACATCGCGGCTGTAATATTTGGCAACATTCCTGGCTTGTTGGCCTCTACGTCTCCGTGGGACATTTATATACATCAATAACGTAATATAACCTAACTTAACCCAACCTATCACCTCGGCGGTAATATTTGGCAACATTCCTGGCTTGTTGGCCTCTACGCCTCCGTGGGACATTTATATACATAAGTAACGTAATATAACCTAACCTAACCCAACCTATCATCGCGGCGGTAATATTTGACAATATTCCTGGCGAGTTGGCCCCTACGTCTATGTGGGACCTTTATATACATCAATAACGTAATATAACCTAACCTAACCCAATCTAACATCGCGGCTGTAATATTTGACAACATTCCTGGCATGTTGGCCTCTACGTCTCCGTGGGACCTTTATATACGTCAATAACGTAATCTAACCTAACCTAACCCAATCTAACATCGCGGCTGTAATAATTGACAACATTCCTGGCATGTTGGCCTCTACGTCTCCGTGAGACCTTCATATACATCAATAACGAATTATAACCAAACCTAACCCAACCTATTATCTCGGCGGTAATCTTTGACCACATAACTGGCGAGTTGGCCTCTACGTCTCCGTGGGACCTTTATATACATCCATAATCTAATATAACCTAACCTAACCCAACCTAACATCTCGGCGGTAATAATTGGAAACATTCCTGGCTTGTTGGCCTCTACGTCTCCGTGGGACCTTTATATACATCAATAACGTAATATAACCTAACCTAATCCAACCCAACATCTCGGCGGTAATATTTGGCAACATTCCTGGCTTGTTGGCCTCTACGTCTCCGTGGGACCTTTATATACACCAATAACGTAATATAACCTAACGTAACCCAATCTGTCATCTCGGCGGTAATATTTGGCAACATTCCTGGCTTGTTGGCCTCTACGTCTCCGTGGTTCCTTTGTATACATCAATAACGTAATATAACCTAACCTAACCCAATCCAACATCGCGGGTGTAATATTTGACAACATTCCTGGCATGTTGGCATCTACGTCTCCGTGGGACCTTTATACACATCCATAACCTAATATAACCTAACCTAACCCAACCTAACATCGCGGCTGTAATATTTGACAACATTCCTGGCGAGTTGGCCTCTACGTCTCCGTGGGACCTTCATATACATCAATAACGAAATATAACCTAACCTAACCCAACCTATCATCTCGGCGGTAATATTTGACAACATTCCTGGAGGGTTGGCCTCTACGTCTGCGCGGGACCTTTATATACATCAAGAACGTAATATAACCTAACCTAACCCAACCTAACATCTCGGCGGTAATATTTGACAACATTCCTGGCGAGTTGGCCTCTGCGTCTCCGAGGGACCTTTATATACAACAATAACGTAATACAACCTAACCTAACCCAACCTATCATCTCGGCGGTAATATTTGACCACATACCTGGCGAGTTGGCCTCTGCGTCTCCGTGGGATCTTCATATACATCAATAACGTAATATAACCTAACCTAATCCAACCTATCATCTCGGCGGTAATATTTGACAACATTCCTGGCGAGTTGGCCTCTGCGTCTCCGTGGACCTTTATATACAACAATATCGTAATATAACCTAACCTAACCCAATCTAACATCGCGGCTGTAATATTTGGCAACATTCCTGGCTTGTTGGCCTCTACGTCTCCGTGGGACATTTATATACATCAATAACGTAATATAACCTAACTTAACCCAACCTATCACCTCGGCGGTAATATTTGGCAACATTCCTGGCTTGTTGGCCTCTACGCCTCCGTGGGACATTTATATACATCAGTAACGTAATATAACCTAACCTAACCCAACCTATCATCGCGGCGGTAATATTTGACAATATTCCTGGCGAGTTGGCCCCTACGTCTACGTGGGACCTTTATATACATCAATAACGTAATATAACCTAACCTAACCCAATCTAACATCGCGGCTGTAATATTTGACAACATTCCTGGCATGTTGGCCTCTACGTCTCCGTGGGACCTTTATATACGTCAATAACGTAATCTAACCTAACCTAACCCAATCTAACATCGCGGCTGTAATAATTGACAACATTCCTGGCATGTTGGCCTCTACGTCTCCGTGAGACCTTCATATACATCAATAACGAATTATAACCAAACCTAACCCAACCTATTATCTCGGCGGTAATCTTTGACCACATAACTGGCGAGTTGGCCTCTACGTCTCCGTGGGACCTTTATATACATCCATAACCTAATATAACCTAACCTAACCCAACCTAACATCTCGGCGGTAATAATTGGAAACATTCCTGGCTTGTTGGCCTCTACGTCTCCGTGGGACCTTTATATACATCAATAACGTAATATAACCTAACCTAATCCAACCTAACATCTCGGCGGTAATATTTGGCAACATTCCTGGCTTGTTGGCCTCTACGTCTCCGTGGGACCTTTATATACACCAATAACGTAATATAACCTAACGTAACCCAATCTGTCATCTCGGCGGTAATATTTGGCAACATTCCTGGCTTGTTGGCCTCTACGTCTCCGTGGTTCCTTTGTATACATCAATAACGTAATATAACCTAACCTAACCCAATCCAACATCGCGGGTGTAATATTTGACAACATTCCTGGCATGTTGGCATCTACGTCTCCGTGGGACCTTTATACACATCCATAACCTAATATAACCTAACCTAACCCAACCTAACATCGCGGCTGTAATATTTGACAACATTCCTGGCGAGTTGGCCTCTACGTCTCCGTGGGACCTTCATATACATCAATAACGAAATATAACCTAACCTAACCCAACCTATCATCTCGGCGGTAATATTTGACAACATTCCTGGAGGGTTGGCCTCTACGTCTGCGTGGGACCTTTATATACATCAAGAACGTAATATAACCTAACCTAACCCAACCTAACATCTCGGCGGTAATATTTGACAACATTCCTGGCGAGTTGGCCTCTGCGTCTCCGTGGGACCTTTATATACAACAATAACGTAATATAACATAACCTAATCCAACCTATCATCTCGGCGGTAATATTTGACCACAAACCTGGCGAGTTGGCCTCTACGTCTCCGTGGGATCTTCATATACATCAATAACGTAATATAACCTAACCTAACCCAACCTAACATCTCGGCGGTAATATTTGGCAACATTCCTGACGAGTTGGCCTCTACGTCTCGGTGGGACCTTCATATACATCAATAACGAAATATAACCTAACCTAACCCAATCTAACATCGCGGCTGTAATATTTGACAACATTTCTGGCGAGTTGGCCTCTACGTCTCCGTGGGACCTTCATATGCATCAATAACGAAACATAACCTAACCTAACCCAACCTATCATCTCGGCGGTAATATTTGACAACATTCCTGGAGGGTTGGCCTCTACGTCTGCGTGGGACCTTTATATACATCAAGAACGTAATATAACCTAACCTAACCCAACCGAACATCTCGGCGGTAATATTTGACATCATTCCTGGCGAGTTGGCCTCTACGTATCCGTGGGACCTTTATATACATCAATAACGTAATATAACATAACCTAACCCAATCTAACATCGCGGCTGTAATATTTGACAACATTCCTGGCATGTTGGCCTCTACGTCTACGTGGGTCCTTCATATACATCAATAACGTAATATAACTTAACCTAACCCAACCTATCATCTCGGCGGTAATATTTGACAACATTCCTGTCGAGTTGGCCTCTGCGTCTCCGTGGGACCTTTATATACATCAATAACGTAATATAACCTAACCTAATCCAACCTAACATCTCGGCGGTAATATTTGGCAACATTCCTGGCTTGTTGGCCTCTACGTCTCCGTGGGACCTTTATATACACCAATAACGTAATATAACCTAACGTAACCCAATCTGTCATCTCGGCGGTAATATTTGGCAACATTCCTGGCTTGTTGGCCTCTACGTCTCCGTGGTTCCTTTGTATACATCAATAACGTAATATAACCTAACCTAACCCAATCCAACATCGCGGGTGTAATATTTGACAACATTCCTGGCATGTTGGCATCTACGTCTCCGTGGGACCTTTATACACATCCATAACCTAATATAACCTAACCTAACCCAACCTAACATCGCGGCTGTAATATTTGACAACATTCCTGGCGAGTTGGCCTCTACGTCTCCGTGGGACCTTCATATACATCAATAACGAAATATAACCTAACCTAACCCAACCTATCATCTCGGCGGTAATATTTGACAACATTCCTGGAGGGTTGGCCTCTACGTCTGCGTGGGACCTTTATATACATCAAGAACGTAATATAACCTAACCTAACCCAACCTAACATCTCGGCGGTAATATTTGACAACATTCCTGGCGAGTTGGCCTCTGCGTCTCCGTGGGACCTTTATATACAACAATAACGTAATATAACATAACCTAATCCAACCTATCATCTCGGCGGTAATATTTGACCACAAACCTGGCGAGTTGGCCTCTACGTCTCCGTGGGATCTTCATATACATCAATAACGTAATATAACCTAACCTAACCCAACCTAACATCTCGGCGGTAATATTTGGCAACATTCCTGACGAGTTGGCCTCTACGTCTCGGTGGGACCTTCATATACATCAATAACGAAATATAACCTAACCTAACCCAATCTAACATCGCGGCTGTAATATTTGACAACATTTCTGGCGAGTTGGCCTCTACGTCTCCGTGGGACCTTCATATGCATCAATAACGAAACATAACCTAACCTAACCCAACCTATCATCTCGGCGGTAATATTTGACAACATTCCTGGAGGGTTGGCCTCTACGTCTGCGTGGGACCTTTATATACATCAAGAACGTAATATAACCTAACCTAACCCAACCGAACATCTCGGCGGTAATATTTGACATCATTCCTGGCGAGT
The DNA here is from genome assembly GCA_963969225.1 of Xylocopa violacea. NCBI lineage: Eukaryota > Metazoa > Arthropoda > Insecta > Hymenoptera > Apidae > Xylocopa > Xylocopa violacea. The sequence goes on along the minus strand of CAXAJV010000016.1, from coordinate 5,240,874 downwards.
TGGCCTCTACGTATCCGTGGGACCTTTATATACATCAATAACGTAATATAACATAACCTAACCCAATCTAACATCGCGGCTGTAATATTTGACAACATTCCTGGCATGTTGGCCTCTACGTCTACGTGGGTCCTTCATATACATCAATAACGTAATATAACTTAACCTAACCCAACCTATCATCTCGGCGGTAATATTTGACAACATTCCTGTCGAGTTGGCCTCTGCGTCTCCGTGGGACCTTTATATACAACAATAACGTAATATAACCTAACCTACCCCAACCTATCATCTCGGCGGTAATATTTGACAATATTCTTGACGAGATGGCACCTACGTCTCCGTGGGACCTTCATATACATCAATAACGTAATATAACCTAACCTAACCCAACCTATCATCTCGGCGGTAATATTTGACCACATACCTGGCGCGTTGGCCTCTACGCCTCCGTGGGATCTTCATATACATCAATAACGTAATATAACCTAACCTGATCCAACCTATCATCTCGGCGGTAATATTTGCCAACATTCCTGGCGAGTTGGCCTCTGCGTATCCGTGGACCTTTATATACAACAATATCGTAATATAACCTAACCTAACCCAATCTAACATCGCGGCTGTAATATTTGGCAACATTCCTGGCTTGTTGGCCTCTACGTTTCCGTGGGACCTTTATATACACCAATAACGTAATATAACCTAACCTAACCCAATCTGTCATGTCGGCGGTAATATTTGGCAACATTCCTGGCTTGTTGGCCTCTACGTCTCCGTGGTTCCTTTGTATACATCAATAACGTAATATAACCTAACCTAACCCAATCTAACATCGCGGGTGTAATATTTGACAACATTCCTGGCATGTTGGCATCTACGTCTCCGTGGGACCTTTATATACATCCATAACCTAATATAACCTAACCTAACCCAACCTAACATCGCGGCTGTAATATTTGACAACATTCCTGGCGAGTTGGCCTCTACGTCTCCGTGGGACCTTCATATACATCAATAACGAAATATAACCTAACCTAACCCAACCTATCATCTCGGCGGTAATATTTGACAACATTCCTGGCGAGTTGGCCTCTACGTCTCCGTGGGATCTTCATATACATCAATAACGTAATATAACCTAACCAAACCCAACCTAACATCGCGGCGGTAATATTTGGCAACATTCCTGGCTTGTTGGCCTCTACGTCCCCGTGGGACTTTTATATACACCAATAACGTAATATAACCTAACCTAACCCAATCTGTCATGTCGGCGGTCATATTTCAGAAAATTCCTGGCGGGTTGGCTTCGACGTCTGCGTGGGACCTTTATATACATCAAGAACGTAATATAACCTAACCTACCCCAACCTATCATCTCGGCGGTAATATTTGACAATATTCTTGACGAGATGGCCCCTACGTCTACGTGGGTCCTTCATATACATCAATAACGTAATATAACCTAACCTAACCCAACCTATCATCTCGGCGGTAATATTTGACAACATTCCTGGCGAGTTGGCCTCTGCGTCTCCGTGGGACCTTTATATACAACAATAACGTAATATAACCTAACCTAACCAATCTAACATCGCGGCTGTAATATTTGACAACATTCCTGGCGAGTTGGCCTCTACGTCTCCGTGGGACCTTCATATACATCAAGAACGTAATATAACCTAACCTAACTCAACCGAACATCTCGGCGGTAATATTTGACAACATTCCTGCCGAGTTGGCCTCTACGTATCGGTGGGACCTTTATATACATCAATAACGTAATATAACATAACCTAACCCAATCTAACATCGCGGCTGTAATATTTGACAACATTCCTGGCATGTTGGCCTCTACGTCTACGTGGGTCCTTCATATACATCAATAACGTAATATAACCTAACCTAACCCAACCTATCATCTCGGCGGTAATATTTGACAACATTCCTGGCGAGTTGGCCTCTGCGTCTCCGTGGGACCTTTATATACAACAATAACGTCATATAACCTAACCTACCCCACCCTATCATCTCGGCGGTAATGTTTGACAATATTCTTGACGAGATGGCCCCTACGTCTACGTGGGTCCTTCATATACATCAATAACGTAATATAACCTAACCTAACCCAACCTATCATCTCGGCGGTAATATTTGACCACATACCTGGCGCGTTGGCCTCTACGCCTCCGTGGGATCTTCATATACATCAATAACGTAATATAACCTAACCTGATCCAACATATCATCTCGGCGGTAATATTTGCCAACATTCCTGGCGAGTTGGCCTCTGCGTATCCGTGGACCTTTATATACAACAATATCGTAATATAACCTAACCTAACCCAATCTAACATCGCGGCTGTAATATTTGGCAACATTCCTGGCTTGTTGGCCTCTACGTCTCCGTGGGACATTTATATACATCAATAACGTAATATAACCTAACTTAACCCAACCTATCACCTCGGCGGTAATATTTGGCAACATTCCTGGCTTGTTGGCCTCTACGCCTCCGTGGGACATTTATATACATCAGTAACGTAATATAACCTAACCTAACCCAACCTATCATCGCGGCGGTAATATTTGACAATATTCCTGGCGAGTTGGCCCCTACGTCTACGTGGGACCTTTATATACATCAATAACGTAATATAACCTAACCTAACCCAATCTAACATCGCGGCTGTAATATTTGACAACATTCCTGGCATGTTGGCCTCTACGTCTCCGTGGGACCTTTATATACGTCAATAACGTAATCTAACCTAACCTAACCCAATCTAACATCGCGGCTGTAATAATTGACAACATTCCTGGCATGTTGGCCTCTACGTCTCCGTGAGACCTTCATATACATCAATAACGAATTATAACCAAACCTAACCCAACCTATTATCTCGGCGGTAATCTTTGACCACATAACTGGCGAGTTGGCCTCTACGTCTCCGTGGGACCTTTATATACATCCATAATCTAATATAACCTAACCTAACCCAACCTAACATCTCGGCGGTAATAATTGGAAACATTCCTGGCTTGTTGGCCTCTACGTCTCCGTGGGACCTTTATATACATCAATAACGTAATATAACCTAACCTAATCCAACCCAACATCTCGGCGGTAATATTTGGCAACATTCCTGGCTTGTTGGCCTCTACGTCTCCGTGGGACCTTTATATACACCAATAACGTAATATAACCTAACGTAACCCAATCTGTCATCTCGGCGGTAATATTTGGCAACATTCCTGGCTTGTTGGCCTCTACGTCTCCGTGGTTCCTTTGTATACATCAATAACGTAATATAACCTAACCTAACCCATTCCAACATCGCGGGTGTAATATTTGACAACATTCCTGGCATGTTGGCATCTACGTCTCCGTGGGACCTTTATACACATCCATAACCTAATATAACCTAACCTAACCCAACCTAACATCGCGGCTGTAATATTTGACAACATTCCTGGCGAGTTGGCCTCTACGTCTCCGTGGGACCTTCATATACATCAATAACGAAATATAACCTAACCTAACCCAACCTATCATCTCGGCGGTAATATTTGACAACATTCCTGGAGGGTTGGCCTCTACGTCTGCGCGGGACCTTTATATACATCAAGAACGTAATATAACCTAACCTAACCCAACCTAACATCTCGGCGGTAATATTTGACAACATTCCTGGCGAGTTGGCCTCTGCGTCTCCGAGGGACCTTTATATACAACAATAACGTAATATAACATAACCTAATCCAACCTATCATCTCGGCGGTAATATTTGACCACAAACCTGGCGAGTTGGCCTCTACGTCTCCGTGGGATCTTCATATACATCAATAACGTAATATAACCTAACCTAACCCAACCTAACATCTCGGCGGTAATATTTGGCAACATTCCTGACGAGTTGGCCTCTACGTCTCGGTGGGACCTTCATATACATCAATAACGAAATATAACCTAACCTAACCCAATCTAACATCGCGGCTGTAATATTTGACAACATTTCTGGCGAGTTGGCCTCTACGTCTCCGTGGGACCTTCATATGCATCAATAACGAAACATAACCTAACCTAACCCAACCTATCATCTCGGCGGTAATATTTGACAACATTCCTGGAGGGTTGGCCTCTACGTCTGCGTGGGACCTTTATATACATCAAGAACGTAATATAACCTAACCTAACCCAACCGAACATCTCGGCGGTAATATTTGACATCATTCCTGGCGAGTTGGCCTCTACGTATCCGTGGGACCTTTATATACATCAATAACGTAATATAACATAACCTAACCCAATCTAACATCGCGGCTGTAATATTTGACAACATTCCTGGCATGTTGGCCTCTACGTCTACGTGGGTCCTTCATATACATCAATAACGTAATATAACTTAACCTAACCCAACCTATCATCTCGGCGGTAATATTTGACAACATTCCTGTCGAGTTGGCCTCTGCGTCTCCGTGGGACCTTTATATACAACAATAACGTAATATAACCTAACCTACCCCAACCTATCATCTCGGCGGTAATATTTGACAATATTCTTGACGAGATGGCACCTACGTCTCCGTGGGACCTTCATATACATCAATAACGTAATATAACCTAACCTAACCCAACCTATCATCTCGGCGGTAATATTTGACCACATACCTGGCGCGTTGGCCTCTACGCCTCCGTGGGATCTTCATATACATCAATAACGTAATATAACCTAACCTGATCCAACCTATCATCTCGGCGGTAATATTTGCCAACATTCCTGGCGAGTTGGCCTCTGCGTATCCGTGGACCTTTATATACAACAATATCGTAATATAACCTAACCTAACCCAATCTAACATCGCGGCTGTAATATTTGGCAACATTCCTGGCTTGTTGGCCTCTACGTTTCCGTGGGACCTTTATATACACCAATAACGTAATATAACCTAACCTAACCCAATCTGTCATGTCGGCGGTAATATTTGGCAACATTCCTGGCTTGTTGGCCTCTACGTCTCCGTGGTTCCTTTGTATACATCAATAACGTAATATAACCTAACCTAACCCAATCTAACATCGCGGGTGTAATATTTGACAACATTCCTGGCATGTTGGCATCTACGTCTCCGTGGGACCTTTATATACATCCATAACCTAATATAACCTAACCTAACCCAACCTAACATCGCGGCTGTAATATTTGACAACATTCCTGGCGAGTTGGCCTCTACGTCTCCGTGGGACCTTCATATACATCAATAACGAAATATAACCTAACCTAACCCAACCTATCATCTCGGCGGTAATATTTGACAACATTCCTGGCGAGTTGGCCTCTACGTCTCCGTGGGATCTTCATATACATCAATAACGTAATATAACCTAACCAAACCCAACCTAACATCGCGGCGGTAATATTTGGCAACATTCCTGGCTTGTTGGCCTCTACGTCCCCGTGGGACTTTTATATACACCAATAACGTAATATAACCTAACCTAACCCAATCTGTCATGTCGGCGGTCATATTTCAGAAAATTCCTGGCGGGTTGGCTTCGACGTCTGCGTGGGACCTTTATATACATCAAGAACGTAATATAACCTAACCTACCCCAACCTATCATCTCGGCGGTAATATTTGACAATATTCTTGACGAGATGGCCCCTACGTCTACGTGGGTCCTTCATATACATCAATAACGTAATATAACCTAACCTAACCCAACCTATCATCTCGGCGGTAATATTTGACAACATTCCTGGCGAGTTGGCCTCTGCGTCTCCGTGGGACCTTTATATACAACAATAACGTAATATAACCTAACCTAACCCAATCTAACATCGCGGCTGTAATATTTGACAACATTCCTGGCGAGTTGGCCTCTACGTCTCCGTGGGACCTTCATATACATCAAGAACGTAATATAACCTAACCTAACTCAACCGAACATCTCGGCGGTAATATTTGACAACATTCCTGCCGAGTTGGCCTCTACGTATCGGTGGGACCTTTATATACATCAATAACGTAATATAACATAACCTAACCCAATCTAACATCGCGGCTGTAATATTTGACAACATTCCTGGCATGTTGGCCTCTACGTCTACGTGGGTCCTTCATATACATCAATAACGTAATATAACCTAACCTAACCCAACCTATCATCTCGGCGGTAATATTTGACAACATTCCTGGCGAGTTGGCCTCTGCGTCTCCGTGGGACCTTTATATACAACAATAACGTCATATAACCTAACCTACCCCACCCTATCATCTCGGCGGTAATATTTGACAATATTCTTGACGAGATGGCCCCTACGTCTACGTGGGTCCTTCATATACATCAATAACGTAATATAACCTAACCTAACCCAACCTATCATCTCGGCGGTAATATTTGACCACATACCTGGCGCGTTGGCCTCTACGCCTCCGTGGGATCTTCATATACATCAATAACGTAATATAACCTAACCTGATCCAACATATCATCTCGGCGGTAATATTTGCCAACATTCCTGGCGAGTTGGCCTCTGCGTATCCGTGGACCTTTATATACAACAATATCGTAATATAACCTAACCTAACCCAATCTAACATCGCGGCTGTAATATTTGGCAACATTCCTGGCTTGTTGGCCTCTACGTCTCCGTGGGACATTTATATACATCAATAACGTAATATAACCTAACTTAACCCAACCTATCACCTCGGCGGTAATATTTGGCAACATTCCTGGCTTGTTGGCCTCTACGCCTCCGTGGGACATTTATATACATCAGTAACGTAATATAACCTAACCTAACCCAACCTATCATCGCGGCGGTAATATTTGACAATATTCCTGGCGAGTTGGCCCCTACGTCTACGTGGGACCTTTATATACATCAATAACGTAATATAACCTAACCTAACCCAATCTAACATCGCGGCTGTAATATTTGACAACATTCCTGGCATGTTGGCCTCTACGTCTCCGTGGGACCTTTATATACGTCAATAACGTAATCTAACCTAACCTAACCCAATCTAACATCGCGGCTGTAATAATTGACAACATTCCTGGCATGTTGGCCTCTACGTCTCCGTGAGACCTTCATATACATCAATAACGAATTATAACCAAACCTAACCCAACCTATTATCTCGGCGGTAATCTTTGACCACATAACTGGCGAGTTGGCCTCTACGTCTCCGTGGGACCTTTATATACATCCATAATCTAATATAACCTAACCTAACCCAACCTAACATCTCGGCGGTAATAATTGGAAACATTCCTGGCTTGTTGGCCTCTACGTCTCCGTGGGACCTTTATATACATCAATAACGTAATATAACCTAACCTAATCCAACCCAACATCTCGGCGGTAATATTTGGCAACATTCCTGGCTTGTTGGCCTCTACGTCTCCGTGGGACCTTTATATACACCAATAACGTAATATAACCTAACGTAACCCAATCTGTCATCTCGGCGGTAATATTTGGCAACATTCCTGGCTTGTTGGCCTCTACGTCTCCGTGGTTCCTTTGTATACATCAATAACGTAATATAACCTAACCTAACCCATTCCAACATCGCGGGTGTAATATTTGACAACATTCCTGGCATGTTGGCATCTACGTCTCCGTGGGACCTTTATACACATCCATAACCTAATATAACCTAACCTAACCCAACCTAACATCGCGGCTGTAATATTTGACAACATTCCTGGCGAGTTGGCCTCTACGTCTCCGTGGGACCTTCATATACATCAATAACGAAATATAACCTAACCTAACCCAACCTATCATCTCGGCGGTAATATTTGACAACATTCCTGGAGGGTTGGCCTCTACGTCTGCGCGGGACCTTTATATACATCAAGAACGTAATATAACCTAACCTAACCCAACCTAACATCTCGGCGGTAATATTTGACAACATTCCTGGCGAGTTGGCCTCTGCGTCTCCGAGGGACCTTTATATACAACAATAACGTAATATAACATAACCTAATCCAACCTATCATCTCGGCGGTAATATTTGACCACAAACCTGGCGAGTTGGCCTCTACGTCTCCGTGGGATCTTCATATACATCAATAACGTAATATAACCTAACCTAACCCAACCTAACATCTCGGCGGTAATATTTGGCAACATTCCTGACGAGTTGGCCTCTACGTCTCGGTGGGACCTTCATATACATCAATAACGAAATATAACCTAACCTAACCCAATCTAACATCGCGGCTGTAATATTTGACAACATTTCTGGCGAGTTGGCCTCTACGTCTCCGTGGGACCTTCATATGCATCAATAACGAAACATAACCTAACCTAACCCAACCTATCATCTCGGCGGTAATATTTGACAACATTCCTGGAGGGTTGGCCTCTACGTCTGCGTGGGACCTTTATATACATCAAGAACGTAATATAACCTAACCTAACCCAACCGAACATCTCGGCGGTAATATTTGACATCATTCCTGGCGAGTTGGCCTCTACGTATCCGTGGGACCTTTATATACATCAATAACGTAATATAACATAACCTAACCCAATCTAACATCGCGGCTGTAATATTTGACAACATTCCTGGCATGTTGGCCTCTACGTCTACGTGGGTCCTTCATATACATCAATAACGTAATATAACTTAACCTAACCCAACCTATCATCTCGGCGGTAATATTTGACAACATTCCTGTCGAGTTGGCCTCTGCGTCTCCGTGGGACCTTTATATACAACAATAACGTAATATAACCTAACCTACCCCAACCTATCATCTCGGCGGTAATATTTGACAATATTCTTGACGAGATGGCACCTACGTCTCCGTGGGACCTTCATATACATCAATAACGTAATATAACCTAACCTAACCCAACCTATCATCTCGGCGGTAATATTTGACCACATACCTGGCGCGTTGGCCTCTACGCCTCCGTGGGATCTTCATATACATCAATAACGTAATATAACCTAACCTGATCCAACCTATCATCTCGGCGGTAATATTTGACAACATTCCTGGCGAGTTGGCCTCTGCGTATCCGTGGACCTTTATATACAACAATATCGTAATATAACCTAACCTAACCCAATCTAACATCGCGGCTGTAATATTTGGCAACATTCCTGGCTTGTTGGCCTCTACGTTTCCGTGGGACCTTTATATACACCAATAACGTAATATAACCTAACCTAACCAAATCTGTCATGTCGGCGGTAATATTTGGCAACATCCCTGGCTTGTTGGCCTCTACGTCTCCGTGGTTCCTTTGTATACATCAATAACGTAATATAACCTAACCTAACCCAATCTAACATCGCGGGTGTAATATTTGACAACATTCCTGGCATGTTGGCATCTACGTCTCCGTGGGACCTTTATATACATCCATAACCTAATATAACCTAACCTAACCCAACCTAACATCGCGGCTGTAATATTTGACAACATTCCTGGCGAGTTGGCCTCTACGTCTCCGTGGGACCTTCATATACATCAATAACGAAATATAACCTAACCTAACCCAACCTATCATCTCGGCGGTAATATTTGACAACATTCCTGGCGAGTTGGCCTCTACGTCTCCGTGGGATCTTCATATACATCAATAACGTAATATAACCTAACCTAACCCAACCTATCATCTCGGCGGTAATATTTGACAACATTCCTGGCTTGTTGGCCTCTACGTCCCCGTGGGACTTTTATATACACCAATAACGTAATATAACCTAACCTAACCCAATGTGTCATGTCGGCGGTCATATTTCAGAAAATTCCTGGCGAGTTGGCTTCGACGTCTGCGTGGGACCTTTATATACATCAAGAACGTAATATAACCTAACCTACCCCAACCTAACAACTCGGCGGTAATATTTGGCAACATTCCTGGCTTGTTGGCCTCTACGTCTACGTGGGTCCTTCATATACATCAATAACGTAATATAACCTAACCTAACCCAACCTATCATCTCGGCGGTAATATTTGACCACATACCTGGCGCGTTGGCCTCTACGCCTCCGTGGGATCTTCATATACATCAATAACGTAATATAACCTAACCTGATCCAACCTATCATCTCGGCGGTAATATTTGACAACATTCCTGGCGAGTTGGCCTCTGCGTATCCGTGGACCTTTATATACAACAATATCGTAATATAACCTAACCTAACCCAATCTAACATCGCGGCTGTAATATTTGGCAACATTCCTGGCTTGTTGGCCTCTACGTTTCCGTGGGACCTTTATATACACCAATAACGTAATATAACCTAACCTAACCCAATCTGTCATGTCGGCGGTAATATTTGGCAACATCCCTGGCTTGTTGGCCTCTACGTCTCCGTGGTTCCTTTGTATACATCAATAACGTAATATAACCTAACCTAACCCAATCTAACATCGCGGGTGTAATATTTGACAACATTCCTGGCATGTTGGCATCTACGTCTCCGTGGGACCTTTATATACATCCATAACCTAATATAACCTAACCTAACCCAACCTAACATCGCGGCTGTAATATTTGACAACATTCCTGGCGAGTTGGCCTCTACGTCTCCGTGGGACCTTCATATACATCAATAACGAAATATAACCTAACCTAACCCAACCTATCATCTCGGCGGTAATATTTGACAACATTCCTGGCGAGTTGGCCTCTACGTCTCCGTGGGATCTTCATATACATCAATAACGTAATATAACCTAACCAAACCCAACCTAACATCTCGGCGGTAATATTTGGCAACATTCCTGGCTTGTTGGCCTCTACGTCCCCGTGGGACTTTTATATACACCAATAACGTAATATAACCTAACCTAACCCAATCTGTCATGTCGGCGGTCATATTTCAGAAAATTCCTGGCGGGTTGGCTTCGACGTCTGCGTGGGACCTTTATATACATCAAGAACGTAATATAACCTAACCTACCCCAACCTATCATCTCGGCGGTAATATTTGACAATATTCTTGACGAGATGGCCCCTACGTCTACGTGGGTCCTTCATATACATCAATAACGTAATATAACCTAACCTAACCCAACCTATCATCTCGGCGGTAATATTTGACAACATTCCTGGCGAGTTGGCCTCTGCGTCTCCGTGGGACCTTTATATACAACAATAACGTAATATAACCTAACCTAACCCAATCTAACATCGCGGCTGTAATATTTGACAACATTCCTGGCGAGTTGGCCTCTACGTCTCCGTGGGACCTTCATATACATCAATAACGAAACATATCCTAACCTAACCCAACCTATCATCTCGGCGGTAATATTTGACAACATTCCTGGAGGGTTGGCCTCTACGTCTGCGTGGGACCTTTATATACATCAAGAACGTAATATAACCTAACCTAACTCAACCGAACATCTCGGCGGTAATATTTGACAACATTCCTGCCGAGTTGGCCTCTACGTATCGGTGGGACCTTTATATACATCAATAACGTAATATAACATAACCTAACCCAATCTAACATCGCGGCTGTAATATTTGACAACATTCCTGGCATGTTGGCCTCTACGTCTACGTGGGTCCTTCATATACATCAATAACGTAATATAACTTAACCTAACCCAACCTATCATCTCGGCGGTAATATTTGGCAACATTCCTGGCTTGTTGGCCTCTACGTCCCCGTGGGACTTTTATATACACCAATAACGTAATATAACCTAACCTAACCCAATCTGTCATGTCGGCGGTCATATTTCAGAAAATTACTGGCGGGTTGGTTTCGACGTCTGCGTGGGACCTTTATATACATGAAGAACGTAATATAACCTAACCTACCCCAACCTATCATCTCGGCGGTAATATTTGACAATATTCTTGACGAGATGGCCCCTACGTCTACGTGGGTCCTTCATATACATCAATAACGTAATATAACCTAACCTAACCCAACCTATCATCTCGGCGGTAATATTTGACAACATTCCTGGCGAGTTGGCCTCTGCGTCTCCGTGGGACCTTTATATACAACAATAACGTCATATAACCTAACCTAACCCAATCTAACATCGCGGCTGTAATATTTGACAACATTCCTGGCAAGTTGGCCTCTACGTCTCCGTGGGCCCTTCATATGCATCAATAACGAAACATAACCTAACCTAACCCAACCTATCATCTCGGCGGTAATATTTGACAACATTCCTGGAGGGTTGGCCTCTACGTCTACGTGGGTCCTTCATATACATCAATAACGTAATATAACTTAACCTAACCCAACCTATCATCTCGGCGGTAATATTTGACAACATTCCTGGCGAGTTGGCCTCTGCGTCTCCGTGGGACCTTTATATACAACAATAACGTAATATAACCTAACCTAACCCAATCTAACATCGCGGCTGTAATATTTGACAACATTCCTGGAGGGTTGGCCTCTACGTCTGCGTGGGACCTTTATATACATCAAGAACGTAATATAACCTAACCTAACCCAATCTGTCATGTCGGCGGTCATATTTCAGAAAATTACTGGCGGGTTGGTTTCGACGTCTGCGTGGGACCTTTATATACATCAAGAACGTAACATAACCTAACCTAACCCAACCTATCATCTCGGCGGTAATATTTGACAACATTCCTGGAGGGTTGGCCTCTACGTCTGCGTGGGACCTTTATATACATCAAGAACGTAATATAACCTAACCTACCCCAACCTAACAACTCGGCGGTAATATTTGGCAACATTCCTGGCTTGTTGGCCTCTACGTCTACGTGGGTCCTTCATGTACATCAATAACGTAATATAACCAAACCTAACCCAACCTATCATCTCGGCGGTAATATTTGACCACATACCTGGCGCGTTGGCCTCTACGCCTCCGTGGGATCTTCATATACATCAATAACGTAATATAACCTAACCTGATCCAACCTATCATCTCGGCGGTAATATTTGACAACATTCCTGGCGAGTTGGCCTCTACGTCTCCGTGGGCCCTTCATATGCATCAATAACGAAACATAACCTAACCTAACCCAACCTATCATCTCGGCGGTAATATTTGACAACATTCCTGGAGGGTTGGCCTCTACGTCTGCGTGGGACCTTTATATACATCAAGAACGTAATATAACCTAACCTAACCCAACCGAACATCTCGGCGGTAATATTTGACAACATTCCTGGCATGTTGGCCTCTACGTCTACGTGGGTCCTTCATATACATCAATAACGTAATATAACTTAACCTAACCCAACCTATCATCTCGGCGGTAATATTTGACAACATTCCTGGCGAGTTGGCCTCTGCGTCTCCGTGGGACCTTTATATACAACAATAACGTAATATAACCTAACCTAACCCAATCTAACATCGCGGCTGTAATATTTGACAACATTCCTGGACGGTTGGCCTCTACGTCTGCGTGGGACCTTTATATACATCAAGAACGTAATATAACCTAACCTAACCCAACCGAACATCTCGGCGGTAATATTTGGCAACATTCCTGGCTTGTTGGCCTCTACGTCCCCGTGGGACTTTTATATACACCAATAACGTAATATAACCTAACCTAACCCAATCTGTCATGTCGGCGGTCATATTTCAGAAAATTCCTGGCGAGTTGGCTTCGACGTCTGCGTGGGACCTTTATATACATCAAGAACGTAATATAACCTAACCTACCCCAACCTAACAACTCGGCGGTAATATTTGGCAACATTCCTGGCTTGTTGGACTCTACGTCTCCGTGGTTCCTTTGTAAACATCAATAACGTAATATAACCTAACCTAACCCAATCTAACATCGCGGCTGTAATATTTGACAACATTCCTGGCATGTTGGCATCTACGTCTCCGTGGGACCTTTATATACAACAATAACGTAATATAACATAACCTAACCCAATCTAACATCGCGGCTGTAATATTTGACAATATTCCTGGCGAGTTGGCCCCTACGTCTACGTGGGTCCTTCATAAACCTCAATAACGTAATATAGCCTAACCTAACCCAACCTATCATCTCGGCGGTAATATTTGACCACAAACCTGGCGAGTTGGCCTCTACGTCTCCGTGGGACCTTCATATACATCAATAACGTAATATAACCTAACCTAACCCAACCTAACATCTCGGCGGTAATATTTGGCAACATTCCTGGCTTGTTGGCCTCTACGTCCCCGTGGGACTTTTATATACACCAATAACGTAATATAACCTAACCTAACCCAATCTGTCATGTCGGCGGTCATATTCCAGAAAATTACTGGCGGGTTGGTTTCGACGTCTGCGTGGGACCTTTATATACATCAAGAACGTAACATAACCTAACCTAACCCAACCTATCATCTCGGCGGTAATATTTGACAACATTCCTGGAGGGTTGGCCTCTACGTCTGCGTGGGACCTTTATATACATCAAGAACGTAATATAACCTAACCTAACCCAATCTAACATCGCGGGTGTAATATTTGACAACATTCCTGGCATGTTGGCATCTACGTCTCCGTGGGACCTTTATATACATCCATAACCTAATATAACCTAACCTAACCCAACCTAACATCGCGGCTGTAATATTTGACAACATTCCTGGCGAGTTGGCCTCTACGTCTCCGTGGGACCTTCATATACATCAATAACGAAATATAACCTAACCTAACCCAACCTATCATCTCGGCGGTAATATTTGACAACATTCCTGTCTTGTTGGCCTCTCCGTCTCCGTGGGACCTTCATATACATCAATAACGAAATATAACCTAACCTAACCCAATCTAACATCGCGGCTGTAATATTGTACAATATTCCTGGCGAGTTGGCCTCTACGTCTCCGTGGGATCTTGATATACACCAATAACGTAATATAACCTAACCTAACCCAATCTGTCATGTCGGCGGTCATATTTCAGAAAATTCCTGGCGGGTTGGCTTCGACGTCTGCGTGGGACCTTTATATACATCAAGAACGTAATATAACCTACCCTACCCCAACCTATCATCTCGGCGGTAATATTTGACAATATTCTTGACGAGATGGCCCCTACGTCTACGTGGGTCCTTCATATACATCAATAACGTAATATAACCTAACCTAACCCAACCTAACATCTCGGCGGTAATATTTGGCAACATTCCTGGCTTGTTGGCCTCTACGTCCCCGTGGGACTTTTATATACACCAATAACGTAATATAACCTAACCTAACCCAATCTGTCATGTCGGCGGTCATATTTCAGAAAATTCCTGGCGGGTTGGCTTCGACGTCTGCGTCGGACCTTTATATACATCAAGAACG
>CAXAJV010000016.1:5092378-5225378 GCA_963969225.1 Xylocopa violacea | reverse complement strand
CCCAGCCTAACATCTCGGCGGTAATATTTGACATCATTCCTGGCGAGTTGGCTTCTCCGTCTCCGTGGGACATTTATATACATCAATAACGTAACATAACATAACCTAACCCAACCTAACATCTCGGCGGTAATTTTTGACATCATCCCTGGCGAGTTGGCCTCTACGTCTCCGTTTGACCTTTATATACATCAATAACGTAATATAACCTAACCTAACCCAACCTAACATCTCAGCGGTAATATTTGACATCATTCCTGGCGAGTTGGCTTCTCCGTCTCCGTGGGACCTTTATATATATCAATAACGTAATATAACCTAACCTAACCCAACCTAACATCTCGGCGGTAATATTTGACATAATTCCTGGCGAGTTGGCCTCTACGTCTCCGTTTGACCTTCATATACATCAATAACGTAATATAACCTAACCTAACCCAACCTAACATCTCGGCGGTAGTATTTGACATCATTCCTGGCGAGTTGGCCTCTACGTCTCCGGTTGACCTTCATATACATCAATAACGTAATATAGCATAACCTAACCCAACCTAACATCTCCGGAGTAATATTTCACAACATTCCTGGCGAGTTGGCTTCTCCGTCTCCGTGGGACCTTTATATACATCTATAACGTAATATAACCTAACCTAAACCAACCTAACATCTCGGCGGTAATATTTGACATAATTCCTGGCGAGTTGGCCTCTACGTCTCCGTTTGACCTTCATATACATCAATAACTTAATATAACGTAACCTAACCCAACCTATCATCTCGGCGGTAATATTTGACAACATTCCTGGCGAGTTGGCTTCTCCATCTCCGTGGGACATTTATATACATCAATAACGTAACATAACATAACCTAACCCAACCTAACATCTCGGCGGTAATATTTGACAACATTCCTGGCGAGTTGGCTTCTCCGTCTCCGTGGGACCTTTATATACATCAATAACGTAATATAACCTAGCCTAACCCAACCTAACATCTCCGGAGTAATATTTCACAACATTCCTGGCGAGTTGGCTTCTCCGTCTCCGTGGGACCTTTATATACATCTATAACGTAATATAACCTAACCTAAACCAACCTAACATCTCGGCGGTAATATTTGACATCATTCCTGGCGAGTTGGCCTCTACGTCTCCGTGGGACCTTTATATACATCAATAACGTAATATAACCTAACCTAACCCAACCTGACATCTCGGCGGTAATATTTGACCACATTCCTGGCTTTGGCCTCTACGTCTCCGTGGGACCTTTATATACATCAATAACGTAATATAACCTAACCTAACCCAACCTAACATCTCGGCGGTGATATTTGAAATCATTCCTGCCGAGTTGGCCTCCACGTCTCCGTGGGACCTTTATATATATCAATAACGTAATGTAACCTAACCTAACCCAACCTAACATCTCGGCGGTATTATTTGACCACATTCCTGTCTTGTTGGCCCCTACATCTCCGTGGGACCTTTATATACATCAATAACGTAATATAACCTAACCTAACCCAACCTAACATCTCGGCGGTAATATTTTGCACCATTCCTGGCGAGTCGGCCTATACGTCTCCGTCGGACCTTTATATACATCAATAACGTAACATAACATAACCTAACCCAACCTAACATCTCGGCGGTAATATTTGACAACATTCCTGGCGAGTTGGCTTCTCCGTCTCCGTGGGACCTTTATATACATCAATAACGTAATATAACCTAGCCTAAACCAACCGATCATCTCGGCGGTAATATTTGAAAACATTCCTGGCGAGTTGGCTTCTCCGTCTCCGTGGGAACTCTATTTACATCAATAACGTAATATAACCTAACCTAACCCAACCTAACATCTCGGCGGTAATATTTGACCACATTCCTGTCTTGTTGGCCTCTCCGTCTCCGTGGGACCCTTATATATATCAATAACGTAATATAACCTAACCTAACCCAACCTAACATCTCGGCGGTAATATTTGACATCATTCCTGCCGAGTTCGCCTCTGCGTCTCCGTTTGACCTTCATTTACGTCAAGAACGTAATATAACCTAACCTAACCCAACCTAACATCTCGGCGGTAATATTTGACATAATTCCTGGCGAGTTGGCCTCTACGTCTCCGTTTGACCTTCATATACATCAATAACTTAATATAACGTAACCTAACCCAACCTATCATCTCGGCGGTAATATTTGACAACATTCCTGGCGAGTTGGCTTCTCCATCTCCGTGGGACATTTATATACATCAATAACGTAACATAACATAACCTAACCCAACCTAACATCTCGGCGGTAATATTTGACAACATTCCTGGCGAGTTGGCTTCTCCGTCTCCGTGGGACCTTTATATACATCAATAACGTAATATAACCTAGCCTAAACCAACCTATCATCTCGGCGGTAATATTTGAAAACATTCCTGGCGAGTTGGCTTCTCCGTCTCCGTGGGACCTTCATATACATCAATAACGAAATATAACCTAACCTAACCCAACCTATCATCTCGGCGGTAATATTGTACAATATTCCTGGCGAGTTGGCCTCTACGACTCCGTGGGACCTTTATATACATCAATAACGTAATATAACCTAACCTAACCCAATCTAACATCTCGGCGGTGATATTTGAAATCATTCCTGCCGAGTTGGCCTCCACGTCTCCGTGGGACCTTTATATATATCAATAACGTAATGTAACCTAACCTAACCCAACCTAACATCTCGGCGGTATTATTTGACCACATTCCTGTCTTGTTGGCCCCTACATCTCCGTGGGACCTTTATATACATCAATAACGTAATATAACCTAACCTAACCCAACCTAACATCTCGGCGGTAATATTTTGCACCATTCCTGGCGAGTCGGCCTATACGTCTCCGTCGGACCTTTATATACATCAATAACGTAACATAACATAACCTAACCCAACCTAACATCTCGGCGGTAATATTTGACAACATTCCTGTCGAGTTGGCTTCTCCGTCTCCGTGGGACCTTTATATACATCAATAACGTAATATAACCTAGCCTAAACCAACGTATCATCTCGGCGGTAATATTTGAAAACATTCCTGGCGAGTTGGCTTCTCCTTCTCCGTGAGAACTTTATTTACATCAATAACGTAATATAACCTAACCTAACCCAACCTAACATCTCGGCGGTAATATTTGACCACATTCCTGTCTTGTTGGCCTCTCCGTCTCCGTGGGACCTTCATATACATCAATAACGAAATATAACCTAACCTAACCCAACCTATAATCTCGGCGGTAATATTGTACAATATTCCTGGCGAGTTGGCCTCTACGACTCCGTGGGACATTTATATACATCAATGACGTAATGTAACCTAACCTAACCCAGCCTAACATCTCGGCGGTAATATTTGACATCATTCCTGGCGAGTTGGCTTCTCCGTCTCCGTGGGACATTTATATACATCAATAACGTAACATAACATAACCTAACCCAACCTAACATCTCGGCGGTAATTTATGACATCATTCCTGGCGAGTTGGCCTCTACGTCTCCGTTTGACCTTTATATACATCAATAACGTAATATAACCTAACCTAACCCAACCTAACATCTCAGCGGTAATATTTGACATCATTCCTGGCGAGTTGGCTTCTCCGTCTCCGTGGAACCTTTATATATATCAATAACGTAATATAACCTAACCTAACCCAACCTAACATCTCGGCGGTAATATTTGACATAATTCCTGGCGAGTTGGCCTCTACGTCTCCGTTTGACCTTCATATACATCAATAACGTAATATAACCTAACCTAACCCAACCTAACATCTCGGCGGTAATATTTGACATCATTCCTGGCGAGTTGGCCTCTACGTCTCCGTTTGACCTTCATATACATCAATAACGTAATATAGCATAACCTAACCCAACCTAACATCTCCGGAGTAATATTTCACAACATTCCTGGCGAGTTGGCTTCTCCGTCTCCGTGGGACCTTTATATACATCTATAACGTAATATAACCTAACCTAAACCAACCTAACATCTCGGCGGTAATATTTGACATCATTCCTGGCGAGTTGGCCTCTACGTCTCCGTGGGACCTTTATATACATCAATAACGTAATATAACCTAACCTAACCCAACCTAACATCTCGGCGGTAATATTTGACCACATTCCTGGCTTTGGCCTCTACGTCTCCGTGGGACCTTTATATACATCAATAACGTAATATAACCTAACCTAACCCAACCTAACATCTCGGCGGTGATATTTGAAATCATTCCTGCCGAGTTGGCCTCCACGTCTCCGTGGGACCTTTATATATATCAATAACGTAATGTAACCTAACCTAACCCAACCTAACATCTCGGCGGTATTATTTGACCACATTCCTGTCTTGTTGGCCCCTACATCTCCGTTTGACCTTCATATACATCAATAACTTAATATAACGTAACCTAACCCAACCTATCATCTCGGCGGTAATATTTGACAACATTCCTGGCGAGTTGGCTTCTCCATCTCCGTGGGACATTTATATACATCAATAACGTAACATAACATAACCTAACCCAACCTAACATCTCGGCGGTAATATTTGACAACATTCCTGGCGAGTTGGCTTCTCCGTCTCCGTGGGACCTTTATATACATCAATAACGTAATATAACCTAGCCTAAACCAACCTATCATCTCGGCGGTAATATTTGACATAATTCCTGGCGAGTTGGCTTCTCCGTCTCTGTGGGAACTTTATTTACATCAATAACGTAATATAACCTAACCTAACCCAACCTAACATCTCGGCGGTAATATTTGACATCATTCCTGGCGAGTTGGCTTCTCCGTCTTCGTGGGACCTTTATATATATCATTAACGTAATATAACCTAACCTAACCCAACCTAACATCTCGGCGGTAATATTTGACATAATTCCTGGCGAGTTGGCCTTTACGTCTCCGTTTGACCTTCATATACATCAATAACTTAATATAACGTAACCTAACCCAACCTATCATCTCGGCGGTAATATTTGACAACATTCCTGGCGAGTTGGCCTCTATGTCCCCGTGGGACCTTTATATACATCAATAACGTAATATAACCTAACCTAACCCAACCTATCATCTCGGCGGTAATATTGTACAATATTCCTGGCGAGTTGGCTTCTCCGTCTCCGTGGGAACTTTATTTACATCAATAACGTAATATAACCTAACCTAACCCAACCTAACATCTCGGCGGTAATATTTGACCACATTCCTGTCTTGTTGGCCTCTCCGTCTCCGTGGGACCTTCATATACATCAATAACGTAATATAACCTAACCTAACCCAACCTAACATCTCAGCGGTAATATTTGACATCATTCCTGGCGAGTTGGCCTCTACGTCTCCGTGGGACCTTTATATATATCAATAACGTAATATAACCTAACCTAACCCAACCTAACATCTCGGCGGTAATATTTGACATCATTCCTGCCGAGTTCGCCTCTGCGTCTCCGTTTGACCTTCATTTACATAAAGAACGTAATATAACCCAACCTAACCCAACCTAACATCTCGGCGGTAATATTTGACATAATTCCTGGCGAGTTGGCCTCTACGTCTCCGTTTGACCTTTATATACATCAATAACGTAATATAACCTAACCTAACCCAAGCTAACATCTCGGCGGTAATATTTGACAACATTCCTGGCGAGTTGGCTTCTCCATCTCCGTGGGACATTTATATACATCAATAACGTAACATAACATAACCTAACCCAACCTAACATCTCGGCGGTAATATTTGACAACATTCCTGGCGAGTTGGCTTCTCCGTCTCCGTGGGACCTTTATATACATCAATAACGTAATATAACCTAGCCTAAACCAACCTATCATCTCGGCGGTAATATTTGAAAACATTCCTGGCGAGTTGGCTTCTCCGTCTCTGTGGGAACTTTATTTACATCAATAACGTAATATAACCTAACCTAACCCAACCTAACATCTCGGCGGTAATATTTGACCACATTCCTGGCTTGTTGGCCTCTACGTCTCCGTGGGACCTTTATATACATCAATAACGTAATATAACCTAACCTAACCCAATCTAACATCTCGGCGGTAATATTTGACATCATTCCTGGCGAGTTGGCCTCTACGTCTCCGTTTGACCTTCATATACATCAATAACGTAATATAACCTAACCTAACCCAACCTAACATCTCGGCGGTAATATTTGACCACATTCCTGGCTTGTTGGCCTCTCCGTCTCCGTGGGTCCTTCATATACATCAATAACGAAATATAACCTAACCTAACCCAACCTATCATCTCGGCGGTAATATTGTACAATATTCCTGGCGAGTTGGCCTCTACGACTCCGTGGGACCTTTATATACATCAATAACGTAATATAACCTAACCTAACCCAATCTAACATCTCGGCGGTGATATTTGAAATCATTCCTGCCGAGTTGGCCTCCACGTCTCCGTGGGACCTTTATATATATCAATAACGTAATGTAACCTAACCTAACCCAACCTAACATCTCGGCGGTATTATTTGACCACATTCCTGTCTTGTTGGCCCCTACATCTCCGTGGGACCTTTATATACATCAATAACGTAATATAACCTAACCTAACCCAACCTAACATCTCGGCGGTAATATTTTGCACCATTCCTGGCGAGTCGGCCTATACGTCTCCGTCGGACCTTTATATACATCAATAACGTAACATAACATAACCTAACCCAACCTAACATCTCGGCGGTAATATTTGACAACATTCCTGGCGAGTTGGCTTCTCCGTCTCCGTGGGACCTTTATATACATCAATAACGTAATATAACCTAGCCTAAACCAACGTATCATCTCGGCGGTAATATTTGAAAACATTCCTGGCGAGTTGGCTTCTCCTTCTCCGTGAGAACTTTATTTACATCAATAACGTAATATAACCTAACCTAACCCAACCTAACATCTCGGCGGTAATATTTGACCACATTCCTGTCTTGTTGGCCTCTCCGTCTCCGTGGGACCTTCATATACATCAATAACGAAATATAACCTAACCTAACCCAACCTATAATCTCGGCGGTAATATTGTACAATATTCCTGGCGAGTTGGCCTCTACGACTCCGTGGGACCTTTATATACATCAATGACGTAATGTAACCTAACCTAACCCAGCCTAACATCTCGGCGGTAATATTTGACATCATTCCTGGCGAGTTGGCTTCTCCGTCTCCGTGGGACATTTATATACATCAATAACGTAACATAACATAACCTAACCCAACCTAACATCTCGGCGGTAATTTTTGACATCATTCCTGGCGAGTTGGCCTCTACGTCTCCGTTTGACCTTTATATACATCAATAACGTAATATAACCTAACCTAACCCAACCTAACATCTCAGCGGTAATATTTGACATCATTCCTGGCGAGTTGGCTTCTCCGTCTCCGTGGGACCTTTATATATATCAATAACGTAATATAACCTAACCTAACCCAACCTAACATCTCGGCGGTAATATTTGACATAATTCCTGGCGAGTTGGCCTCTACGTCTCCGTTTGACCTTCATATACATCAATAACGTAATATAACCTAACCTAACCCAACCTAACATCTCGGCGGTAATATTTGACATCATTCCTGGCGAGTTGGCCTCTACGTCTCCGTTTGACCTTCATATACATCAATAACGTAATATAGCATAACCTAACCCAACCTAACATCTCCGGAGTAATATTTCACAACATTCCTGGCGAGTTGGCTTCTCCGTCTCCGTGGGACCTTTATATATATCAATAACGTAATATAACCTAACCTAACCCAACCTAACATCTCGGCGGTAATATTTGACATAATTCCTGGCGAGTTGGCCTCTACGTCTCCGGATGACCTTCATATACATCAATAACGTAATATAACCTAACCTAACCCAACCTAACATCTCGGCGGTAATATTTGACATCATTCCTGGCGAGTTGGCCTCTACGTCTCCGTTTGACCTTCATATACATCAATAACGTAATATAGCATAACCTAACCCAACCTAACATCTCCGGAGTAATATTTCACAACATTCCTGGCGAGTTGGCTTCTCCGTCTCCGTGGGACCTTTATATACATCAATAACGTAATATAACCTAGCCTAAACCAACCGATCATCTCGGCGGTAATATTTGAAAACATTCCTGGCGAGTTGGCTTCTCCGTCTCCGTGGGAACTCTATTTACATCAATAACGTAATATAACCTAACCTAACCCAACCTAACATCTCGGCGGTAATATTTGACCACATTCCTGTCTTGTTGGCCTCTCCGTCTCCGTGGGACCCTTATATATATCAATAACGTAATATAACCTAACCTAACCCAACCTAACATCTCGGCGGTAATATTTGACATAATTCCTGGCGAGTTGGCCTCTACGTCTCCGTTTGACCTTCATATACATCAATAACTTAATATAACGTAACCTAACCCAACCTATCATCTCGGCGGTAATATTTGACAACATTCCTGGCGAGTTGGCTTCTCCATCTCCGTGGGACATTTATATACATCAATAACGTAACATAACATAACCTAACCCAACCTAACATCTCGGCGGTAATATTTGACAACATTCCTGGCGAGTTGGCTTCTCCGTCTCCGTGGGACCTTTATATACATCAATAACGTAATATAACCTAGCCTAAACCAACGTATCATCTCGGCGGTAATATTTGAAAACATTCCTGGCGAGTTGGCTTCTCCTTCTCCGTGAGAACTTTATTTACATCAATAACGTAATATAACCTAACCTAACCCAACCTAACATCTCGGCGGTAATATTTGACCACATTCCTGTCTTGTTGGCCTCTCCGTCTCCGTGGGACCTTCATATACATCAATAACGAAATATAACCTAACCTAACCCAACCTATAATCTCGGCGGTAATATTGTACAATATTCCTGGCGAGTTGGCCTCTACGACTCCGTGGGACCTTTATATACATCAATGACGTAATGTAACCTAACCTAACCCAGCCTAACATCTCGGCGGTAATATTTGACATCATTCCTGGCGAGTTGGCTTCTCCGTCTCCGTGGGACATTTATATACATCAATAACGTAACATAACATAACCTAACCCAACCTAACATCTCGGCGGTAATTTTTGACATCATTCCTGGCGAGTTGGCCTCTACGTCTCCGTTTGACCTTTATATACATCAATAACGTAATATAACCTAACCTAACCCAACCTAACATCTCGGCGGTAATATTTGACCACATTCCTGGCTTGTTGGCCTCTACGTCTCCGTGGGACCTTTATATACATCAATAACGTAATATAACCTAACCTAACCCAATCTAACATCTCGGCGGTAATATTTGACATCATTCCTGGCGAGTTGGCCTCTACGTCTCCGTTTGACCTTCATATACATCAATAACGTAATATAACCTAACCTAACCCAACCTAACATCTCGGCGGTAATATTTGACCACATTCCTGGCTTGTTGGCATCTCCGTCTCCGTGGGACCTTCATATACATCAATAACGAAATATAACCTAACCTAACCCAACCTATCATCTCGGCGGTAATATTGTACAATATTCCTGGCGAGTTGGCCTCTACGACTCCGTGGGACCTTTATATACATCAATAACGTAATATAACCTAACCTAACCCAATCTAACATCTCGGCGGTGATATTTGAAATCATTCCTGCCGAGTTGGCCTCCACGTCTCCGTGGGACCTTTATATATATCAATAACGTAATGTAACCTAACCTAACCCAACCTAACATCTCGGCGGTATTATTTGACCACATTCCTGTCTTGTTGGCCCCTACATCTCCGTGGGACCTTTATATACATCAATAACGTAATATAACCTAACCTAACCCAACCTAACATCTCGGCGGTAATATTTTGCACCATTCCTGGCGAGTCGGCCTATACGTCTCCGTCGGACCTTTATATACATCAATAACGTAACATAACATAACCTAACCCAACCTAACATCTCGGCGGTAATATTTGACAACATTCCTGGCGAGTTGGCTTCTCCGTCTCCGTGGGACCTTTATATACATCAATAACGTAATATAACCTAGCCTAAACCAACGTATCATCTCGGCGGTAATATTTGAAAACATTCCTGGCGAGTTGGCTTCTCCTTCTCCGTGAGAACTTTATTTACATCAATAACGTAATATAACCTAACCTAACCCAACCTAACATCTCGGCGGTAATATTTGACCACATTCCTGTCTTGTTGGCCTCTCCGTCTCCGTGGGACCTTCATATACATCAATAACGAAATATAACCTAACCTAACCCAACCTATAATCTCGGCGGTAATATTGTACAATATTCCTGGCGAGTTGGCCTCTACGACTCCGTGGGACCTTTATATACATCAATGACGTAATGTAACCTAACCTAACCCAGCCTAACATCTCGGCGGTAATATTTGACATCATTCCTGGCGAGTTGGCTTCTCCGTCTCCGTGGGACATTTATATACATCAATAACGTAACATAACATAACCTAACCCAACCTAACATCTCGGCGGTAATTTTTGACATCATTCCTGGCGAGTTGGCCTCTACGTCTCCGTTTGACCTTTATATACATCAATAACGTAATATAACCTAACCTAACCCAACCTAACATCTCAGCGGTAATATTTGACATCATTCCTGGCGAGTTGGCTTCTCCGTCTCCGTGGGACCTTTATATATATCAATAACGTAATATAACCTAACCTAACCCAACCTAACATCTCGGCGGTAATATTTGACATAATTCCTGGCGAGTTGGCCTCTACGTCTCCGTTTGACCTTCATATACATCAATAACGTAATATAACCTAACCTAACCCAACCTAACATCTCGGCGGTAATATTTGACATCATTCCTGGCGAGTTGGCCTCTACGTCTCCGTTTGACCTTCATATACATCAATAACGTAATATAGCATAACCTAACCCAACCTAACATCTCCGGAGTAATATTTCACAACATTCCTGGCGAGTTGGCTTCTCCGTCTCCGTGGGACCCTTATATATATCAATAACGTAATATAACCTAACCTAACCCAACCTAACATCTCGGCGGTAATATTTGACATAATTCCGGGCGAGTTGGCCTCTACGTCTCCGGTTGACCTTCATATACATCAATAACGTAATATAACCTAACCTAACCCAACCTAACATCTCGGCGGTAATATTTGACATCATTCCTGGCGAGTTGGCCTCTACGTCTCCGTTTGACCTTCATATACATCAATAACGTAATATAGCATAACCTAACCCAACCTAACATCTCCGGAGTAATATTTCACAACATTCCTGGCGAGTTGGCTTCTCCGTCTCCGTGGGACCTTTATATACATCTATAACGTAATATAACCTAACCTAAACCAACCTAACATCTCGGCGGTAATATTTGACATCATTCCTGGCGAGTTGGCCTCTACGTCTCCGTGGGACCTTTATATACATCAATAACGTAATATAACCTAACCTAACCCAACCTAACATCTCGGCGGTAATATTTGACCACATTCCTGGCTTTGGCCTCTACGTCTCCGTGGGACCTTTATATACATCAATAACGTAATATAACCTAACCTAACCCAACCTAACATCTCGGCGGTGATATTTGAAATCATTCCTGCCGAGTTGGCCTCCACGTCTCCGTGGGACCTTTATATATATCAATAACGTAATGTAACCTAACCTAACCCAACCTAACATCTCGGCGGTATTATTTGACCACATTCCTGTCTTGTTGGCCCCTACATCTCCGTGGGACCTTTATATACATCAATAACGTAATATAACCTAACCTAACCCAACCTATCATCTCGGCGGTAATATTGTACAATATTCCTGGCGAGTTGGCCTCTACGACTCCGTGGGACCTTTATATACATCAATGACGTAATGTAACCTAACCTAACCCAACCTAACATCTCAGCGGTAATATTTGACATCATTCCTGGCGAGTTGGCCTCTACGTCTCCGTGGGACCTTTATATATATCAATAACGTAATATAACCTAACCTAACCCAACCTAACATCTCGGCGGTAATATTTGACCACATTCCTGTCTTGTTGGCCTCTCCGTCTCCGTGGGACCTTCATATACATCTATAACGTAATACAACCTAACCTAACCCAACCTAACATCTCGGCGGTAATATTTTGCACCATTCCTGGCGAGTCGGCCTATACGTCTCCGTCGGACCTTTATATACATCAATAACGTAACATAACATAACCTAACCCAACCTAACATCTCGGCGGTAATATTTGACAACATTCCTGGCGAGTTGGCTTCTCCGTCTCTGTGGGACCTTTATATACATCAATAACGTAATATAACCTAGCCTAAACCAACCTATCATCTCGGCGGTAATATTTGAAAACATTCCTGCCGAGTTGGCTTCTCCGTCTCCGTGGGAACTTTATTTACATCAATAACGTAATATAACCTAACCTAACCCAACCTAACATCTCGGCGGTAATATTTGACCACATTCCTGTCTTGTTGGCCTCTCCGTCTCCGTGGGACCTTCATATACATCAATAACGAAATATAACCTAACCTAACCCAACCTATCATCTCGGCGGTAATATTGTACAATATTCCTGGCGAGTTGGCCTCTACGACTCCGTGGGACCTTTATATACATCAATGACGTAATGTAACCTAACCTAACCCAGCCTAACATCTCGGCGGTAATTTTTGACATCATTCCTGGCGAGTTGGCCTCTACGTCTCCGTTTGACCTTTATATACATCAATAACGAAATATAACCTAACCTAACCCAACCTATCATCTCGGCGGTAATATTGTACAATATTCCTGGCGAGTTGGCCTCTACGTCTCCGTTTGACCTTCATATACATCAATAACTTAATATAACTTAACCTAACCCAACCTATCATCTCGGCGGTAATATTTGACAACATTCCTGGCGAGTTGGCCTCTATGTCCCCGTGGGACCTTTATATACATCAATAACGTAATATAACCTAACCTAACCCAACCTATCATCTCGGCGGTAATATTTGACATCATTCCTGGCGAGTTGGCTTCTCCGTCTCCGTGGGACCTTTATATATATCAATAACGTAATATAACCTAACCTAACCCAAAGTAACATTTCGGCGGTAATATTTGACATCATTCCTGCCGAGTTCGCCTCTGCGTCTCCGTTTGACCTTCATTTACATCAAGAACGTAATATAACCTAACCTAACCCAACCTAACATCTCGGCGGTAATATTTGACATAATTCCTGGCGAGTTGGCCTCTACGTCTCCGTTTGACCTTTATATACATCAATAACGAAATATAACCTAACCTAACCCAACCTATCATCTCGGCGGTAATATTGTACAATATTCCTGGCGAGTTGGCTTCTCCGTCTCCGTGGGACATTTATATACATCAATAACGTAACATAACATAACCTAACCCAACCTAACATCTCGGCGGTAATTTTTGACATCATTCCTGGCGAGTTGGCCTCTACGTCTCCGTTTGACCTTTATATACATCAATAACGTAATATAACCTAACCTAACCCAACCTAACATCTCAGCGGTAATATTTGACATCATTCCTGGCGAGTTGGCTTCTCCGTCTCCGTGGGACCTTTATATACATCAATAACGTAACATAACATAACCTAACCCAACCTAACATCTCGGCGGTAATATTTGAAAACATTCCTGGCGAGTTGGCTTCTCCGTCTCCGTGGGAACTTTATTTACATCAATAACGTAATATAACCTAACCTAACCCAACCTAACATCTCGGCGGTAATATTTGACCACATTCCTGTCTTGTTGGCCTCTCCGTCTCCGTGGGACCTTCATATACATCAATAACGAAATATAACCTAACCTAACCCAACCTATCATCTCGGCGGTAATATTGTACAATATTCCTGGCGAGTTGGCCTCTACGTCTCCGTGGGATCTTGATATACATCAATAACGTAATATAACCTAACCTGACCCAACCTAACCTCTCGGCGCTACTATTTGACAACATTCCAAGCGAGTTGGCATCTACGTCTCCGTGGGACCTTCATATACATCAATAACGAAATATAACCTAACCTAACCCAACCTATCATCTCGGCGGTAATATTTGGCAACATTCCTGGCTTGTTGGCCTCTACGTCTCCGTGGTTCCTTTGTATACATCAATAACGTAATATAACCTAACCTAATCCAATCTAAAATCGCGGCTGTAATATTTGACAACATTCCTGGCTTGTTGGCCTCTACGCCTCCGTGGGACATTTATATACATCAATAACGTAATATAACCTAACCTAACCCAACCTATCATCTCGGCGGTAATATTTGACAATATTCCTGGCGAGTTGGCCCCTACGTCTACGTGGGTCCTTCATAAACCTCAATAACGTAATATAACCTAACCTAACCCAACCTATCATCTCGGCGGTAATATTTGACAACATTCCTGGCGAGTTGGCCTCTACGTCTCCGTGGGACCTTTATATACATCAATAACGTAATATAACCTAACCTAACCCAATCTAACATCGCGGCTGTAATATTTGACAACATTCCTGGCATGTTGCCCTCTACGTCTCCGTGGGACATTTATATACATCAATAACGTAATATAACCTAACCTAACCCAACCTATCATCGCGGCGGTAATATTTGAAAATATTCCTGGCGAGTTGGCCCCTACGTCTACGTGGGCCCTTTATATACATCAATAACGTAATATAACCTAACCTAACCCAATCTAACATCGCGGCTGTAATATTTGTCAACATTCCTGGCATGTTGGCCTCTACGTCTCCGTGGGACCTTTATATACGTCAGTAACGTAATCTAACCTAACCTAACCCAATCTAACATCGCGGCTGTAATAATTGACAACATTCCTGGCATGTTGGCCTCTACGTCTCCGTGAGACCTTCATATACATCAATAAAGAATTATAACCAAACCTAACCCAACCTATTATCTCGGCGGTAATCTTTGACCACATAACTGGCGAGTTGTCCTCTACGTCTCCGTGGGATCTTCATATACATCAATAACGTAATATAACCTAACCAAACCCAACCTAACATCTCGGCGGTAATATTTGGCAACATTCCTGGCTTGTTGGCCTCTACGTCTCCGTGGGACCTTTATATACACCAATAACGTAATATAACCTAACCTAACCCAACCTAACATCTCGGCGGTAATATTTGGCAACATTACTGGCTTGTTGGCCCCTACGTCTCCGTGGGACCTTTATATACACCAATAACGTAATATAACCTAACCTAACCCAACCTAACATCTCGGCGGTAATATTTGGTAACATTCCTGGCTTGTTGGCCTCTACGTCTCCGTGGGACCTTTATATACACCAATAACGTAATATAACCTAACCTAACCCAACCTAACATCTCGGCGGTAATATTTGGCCACATTACTGGCTTGTTGGCCCCTACGTCTCCGTGGGACCTTTATATACACCAATAACGTAATATAACCTAACCTAACCCAATCTAACATCGCGGCTGTAATATTTGACAACATTCCTGGCGAGTTGGCCTCTACGTCTCCGTGGGACCTTCATATACATCAATAACGAAATATAAACTAACCTAACCCAACCTATCATCTCGGCGGTAATATTTGGCAACATTCCTGGCTTGTTGGCTTCTACGCCTCCGTGGGACATTTATATACATCAATAACGTAATATAACCTAACCAAACCCAACCTATCATCTCGGCGGTAATATTTGACAATATTCATGGCGAGTTGGCCCCTACGTCTGCGTGGGTCCTTCATAAACCTCAATAACGTAATATAACCTAACCTAACCCAACCTATCATCTCGGCGGTAATATTTGACAACATTCCTGGCATGTTGGCCTCTACGTCTCCGTGGGACCTGTATATACGTCAATAACGTAATCTAACCTAACCTAACCCAATCTAACATCGCGGCTGTAATAATTGACAACATTCCTGGCATGTTGGCCTCTACGTCTCCGTGAGACCTTCATATACATCAATAACGAATTATAACCAAACCTGACCCAACCTATTATCTCGGCGGTAATATTTGACCACATACCTGGAGAGTTCGCCTCTACGTCTGCGTGGGACCTTCATATACATCAATAACGTAATATAACCTCACCTAACCCAACCTAACATCTCGGCGGTAATATTTGGCAACATTCCTGGCTTGTTGGCCTCTACGTCTCCCTGGGACCTTTATATACACCAATAACGTAATATAACCTAACCTAACCCAATCTGTCATGTCCGCGGTCATATTCCAGAAAATTCCTGGCGAGTTGGCTTCGACGTCTGTGTGGGACCTTTATATACATCAAGAACGTAATATAACCTAACCTACCCCAACCTAACAACTCGGCGGTAATATTTGGCAACATTCCTGGCTTGTTGGCCTCTACGTTTCCGTGGTTCCTTTGTATACATCAATAACGTAATATAACCTAACCTAACCCAATCTAACATCGCGGCTGTAATATTTGACAACATTCCTGGCATGTTGGCATCTACGTCTCCGTGGGACCTTTATATACGTCAATAACGTAATATAACCTAACCTAACCCAACCTAACATCTCGGCGGTTATAATTGGCAACATTCCTGGCTTGTTGGCCTCTACGTCTCCGTGGGACCTTTATATACATCAATAACGTAATATAACCTAACCTAATCCAACCTATCATCTCGGCGGTAATATTTGACCACATTCCTGGCTTTGGCCTCTACGTCTCCGTGGGACCTTTATATACATCAATAACGTAATATAACCTAACCTAACCCAACCTAACATCTCGGCGGTGATATTTGAAATCATTCCTGCCGAGTTGGCCTCCACGTCTCCGTGGGACCTTTATATATATCAATAACGTAATGTAACCTAACCGAACCCAACCTAACATCTCGGCGGTATTATTTGACCACATTCCTGTCTTGTTGGCCCCTACATCTCCGTGGGACCTTTATATACATCAATAACGTAATATAACCTAACCTAACCCAACCTAACATCTCGGCGGTAATATTTTGCACCATTCCTGGCGAGTCGGCCTATACGTCTCCGTCGGACCTTTATATACATCAATAACGTAACATAACATAACCTAACCCAACCTAACATCTCGGCGGTAATATTTGACAACATTCCTGGCGAGTTGGCTTCTCCGTCTCCGTGGGACCTTTATATACATCAATAACGTAATATAACCTAGCCTAAACCAACCGATCATCTCGGCGGTAATATTTGAAAACATTCCTGGCGAGTTGGCTTCTCCGTCTCCGTGGGAACTCTATTTACATCAATAACGTAATATAACCTAACCTAACCCAACCTAACATCTCGGCGGTAATATTTGACCACATTCCTGTCTTGTTGGCCTCTCCGTCTCCGTGGGACCCTTATATATATCAATAACGTAATATAACCTAACCTAACCCAACCTAACATCTCGGCGGTAATATTTGACATAATTCCTGGCGAGTTGGCCTCTACGTCTCCGTTTGACCTTCATATACATCAATAACTTAATATAACGTAACCTAACCCAACCTATCATCTCGGCGGTAATATTTGACAACATTCCTGGCGAGTTGGCTTCTCCATCTCCGTGGGACATTTATATACATCAATAACGTAACATAACATAACCTAACCCAACCTAACATCTCGGCGGTAATATTTGACAACATTCCTGGCGAGTTGGCTTCTCCGTCTCCGTGGGACCTTTATATACATCAATAACGTAATATAACCTAGCCTAAACCAACGTATCATCTCGGCGGTAATATTTGAAAACATTCCTGGCGAGTTGGCTTCTCCTTCTCCGTGAGAACTTTATTTACATCAATAACGTAATATAACCTAACCTAACCCAACCTAACATCTCGGCGGTAATATTTGACCACATTCCTGTCTTGTTGGCCTCTCCGTCTCCGTGGGACCTTCATATACATCAATAACGAAATATAACCTAACCTAACCCAACCTATAATCTCGGCGGTAATATTGTACAATATTCCTGGCGAGTTGGCCTCTACGACTCCGTGGGACCTTTATATACATCAATGACGTAATGTAACCTAACCTAACCCAGCCTAACATCTCGGCGGTAATATTTGACATCATTCCTGGCGAGTTGGCTTCTCCGTCTCCGTGGGACATTTATATACATCAATAACGTAACATAACATAACCTAACCCAACCTAACATCTCGGCGGTAATTTTTGACATCATTCCTGGCGAGTTGGCCTCTACGTCTCCGTTTGACCTTTATATACATCAATAACGTAATATAACCTAACCTAACCCAACCTAACATCTCGGCGGTAATATTTGACCACATTCCTGGCTTGTTGGCCTCTACGTCTCCGTGGGACCTTTATATACATCAATAACGTAATATAACCTAACCTAACCCAATCTAACATCTCGGCGGTAATATTTGACATCATTCCTGGCGAGTTGGCCTCTACGTCTCCGTTTGACCTTCATATACATCAATAACGTAATATAACCTAACCTAACCCAACCTAACATCTCGGCGGTAATATTTGACCACATTCCTGGCTTGTTGGCATCTCCGTCTCCGTGGGACCTTCATATACATCAATAACGAAATATAACCTAACCTAACCCAACCTATCATCTCGGCGGTAATATTGTACAATATTCCTGGCGAGTTGGCCTCTACGACTCCGTGGGACCTTTATATACATCAATAACGTAATATAACCTAACCTAACCCAATCTAACATCTCGGCGGTGATATTTGAAATCATTCCTGCCGAGTTGGCCTCCACGTCTCCGTGGGACCTTTATATATATCAATAACGTAATGTAACCTAACCTAACCCAACCTAACATCTCGGCGGTATTATTTGACCACATTCCTGTCTTGTTGGCCCCTACATCTCCGTGGGACCTTTATATACATCAATAACGTAATATAACCTAACCTAACCCAACCTAACATCTCGGCGGTAATATTTTGCACCATTCCTGGCGAGTCGGCCTATACGTCTCCGTCGGACCTTTATATACATCAATAACGTAACATAACATAACCTAACCCAACCTAACATCTCGGCGGTAATATTTGACAACATTCCTGGCGAGTTGGCTTCTCCGTCTCCGTGGGACCTTTATATACATCAATAACGTAATATAACCTAGCCTAAACCAACGTATCATCTCGGCGGTAATATTTGAAAACATTCCTGGCGAGTTGGCTTCTCCTTCTCCGTGAGAACTTTATTTACATCAATAACGTAATATAACCTAACCTAACCCAACCTAACATCTCGGCGGTAATATTTGACCACATTCCTGTCTTGTTGGCCTCTCCGTCTCCGTGGGACCTTCATATACATCAATAACGAAATATAACCTAACCTAACCCAACCTATAATCTCGGCGGTAATATTGTACAATATTCCTGGCGAGTTGGCCTCTACGACTCCGTGGGACCTTTATATACATCAATGACGTAATGTAACCTAACCTAACCCAGCCTAACATCTCGGCGGTAATATTTGACATCATTCCTGGCGAGTTGGCTTCTCCGTCTCCGTGGGACATTTATATACATCAATAACGTAACATAACATAACCTAACCCAACCTAACATCTCGGCGGTAATTTTTGACATCATTCCTGGCGAGTTGGCCTCTACGTCTCCGTTTGACCTTTATATACATCAATAACGTAATATAACCTAACCTAACCCAACCTAACATCTCAGCGGTAATATTTGACATCATTCCTGGCGAGTTGGCTTCTCCGTCTCCGTGGGACCTTTATATATATCAATAACGTAATATAACCTAACCTAACCCAACCTAACATCTCGGCGGTAATATTTGACATAATTCCTGGCGAGTTGGCCTCTACGTCTCCGTTTGACCTTCATATACATCAATAACGTAATATAACCTAACCTAACCCAACCTAACATCTCGGCGGTAATATTTGACATCATTCCTGGCGAGTTGGCCTCTACGTCTCCGTTTGACCTTCATATACATCAATAACGTAATATAGCATAACCTAACCCAACCTAACATCTCCGGAGTAATATTTCACAACATTCCTGGCGAGTTGGCTTCTCCGTCTCCGTGGGACCCTTATATATATCAATAACGTAATATAACCTAACCTAACCCAACCTAACATCTCGGCGGTAATATTTGACATAATTCCTGGCGAGTTGGCCTCTACGTCTCCGGTTGACCTTCATATACATCAATAACGTAATATAACCTAACCTAACCCAACCTAACATCTCGGCGGTAATATTTGACATCATTCCTGGCGAGTTGGCCTCTACGTCTCCGTTTGACCTTCATATACATCAATAACGTAATATAGCATAACCTAACCCAACCTAACATCTCCGGAGTAATATTTCACAACATTCCTGGCGAGTTGGCTTCTCCGTCTCCGTGGGACCCTTATATATATCAATAACGTAATATAACCTAACCTAACCCAACCTAACATCTCGGCGGTAATATTTGACATAATTCCTGGCGAGTTGGCCTCTACGTCTCCGGTTGACCTTCATATACATCAATAACGTAATATAACCTAACCTAACCCAACCTAACATCTCGGCGGTAATATTTGACATCATTCCTGGCGAGTTGGCCTCTACGTCTCCGTTTGACCTTCATATACATCAATAACGTAATATAGCATAACCTAACCCAACCTAACATCTCCGGAGTAATATTTCACAACATTCCTGGCGAGTTGGCTTCTCCGTCTCCGTGGGACCTTTATATACATCTATAACGTAATATAACCTAACCTAAACCAACCTAACATCTCGGCGGTAATATTTGACATCATTCCTGGCGAGTTGGCCTCTACGTCTCCGTGGGACCTTTATATACATCAATAACGTAATATAACCTAACCTAACCCAACCTAACATCTCGGCGGTAATATTTGACCACATTCCTGGCTTTGGCCTCTACGTCTCCGTGGGACCTTTATATACATCAATAACGTAATATAACCTAACCTAACCCAACCTATCATCTCGGCGGTAATATTGTACAATATTCCTGGCGAGTTGGCCTCTACGACTCCGTGGGACCTTTATATACATCAATGACGTAATGTAACCTAACCTAACCCAACCTAACATCTCAGCGGTAATATTTGACATCATTCCTGGCGAGTTGGCCTCTACGTCTCCGTGGGACCTTTATATATATCAATAACGTAATATAACCTAACCTAACCCAACCTAACATCTCGGCGGTAATATTTGACCACATTCCTGTCTTGTTGGCCTCTCCGTCTCCGTGGGACCTTCATATACATCTATAACGTAATACAACCTAACCTAACCCAACCTAACATCTCGGCGGTAATATTTTGCACCATTCCTGGCGAGTCGGCCTATACGTCTCCGTCGGACCTTTATATACATCAATAACGTAACATAACATAACCTAACCCAACCTAACATCTCGGCGGTAATATTTGACAACATTCCTGGCGAGTTGGCTTCTCCGTCTCTGTGGGACCTTTATATACATCAATAACGTAATATAACCTAGCCTAAACCAACCTATCATCTCGGCGGTAATATTTGAAAACATTCCTGCCGAGTTGGCTTCTCCGTCTCCGTGGGAACTTTATTTACATCAATAACGTAATATAACCTAACCTAACCCAACCTAACATCTCGGCGGTAATATTTGACCACATTCCTGTCTTGTTGGCCTCTCCGTCTCCGTGGGACCTTCATATACATCAATAACGAAATATAACCTAACCTAACCCAACCTATCATCTCGGCGGTAATATTGTACAATATTCCTGGCGAGTTGGCCTCTACGACTCCGTGGGACCTTTATATACATCAATGACGTAATGTAACCTAACCTAACCCAGCCTAACATCTCGGCGGTAATTTTTGACATCATTCCTGGCGAGTTGGCCTCTACGTCTCCGTTTGACCTTTATATACATCAATAACGAAATATAACCTAACCTAACCCAACCTATCATCTCGGCGGTAATATTGTACAATATTCCTGGCGAGTTGGCCTCTACGTCTCCGTTTGACCTTCATATACATCAATAACTTAATATAACTTAACCTAACCCAACCTATCATCTCGGCGGTAATATTTGACAACATTCCTGGCGAGTTGCCCTCTATGTCCCCGTGGGACCTTTATATACATCAATAACGTAATATAACCTAACCTAACCCAACCTATCATCTCGGCGGTAATATTTGACATCATTCCTGGCGAGTTGGCTTCTCCGTCTCCGTGGGACCTTTATATATATCAATAACGTAATATAACCTAACCTAACCCAAAGTAACATTTCGGCGGTAATATTTGACATCATTCCTGCCGAGTTCGCCTCTGCGTCTCCGTTTGACCTTCATTTACATCAAGAACGTAATATAACCTAACCTAACCCAACCTAACATCTCGGCGGTAATATTTGACATAATTCCTGGCGAGTTGGCCTCTACGTCTCCGTTTGACCTTTATATACATCAATAACGAAATATAACCTAACCTAACCCAACCTATCATCTCGGCGGTAATATTGTACAATATTCCTGGCGAGTTGGCTTCTCCGTCTCCGTGGGACATTTATATACATCAATAACGTAACATAACATAACCTAACCCAACCTAACATCTCGGCGGTAATTTTTGACATCATTCCTGGCGAGTTGGCCTCTACGTCTCCGTTTGACCTTTATATACATCAATAACGTAATATAACCTAACCTAACCCAACCTAACATCTCAGCGGTAATATTTGACATCATTCCTGGCGAGTTGGCTTCTCCGTCTCCGTGGGACCTTTATATACATCAATAACGTAACATAACATAACCTAACCCAACCTAACATCTCGGCGGTAATATTTGAAAACATTCCTGGCGAGTTGGCTTCTCCGTCTCCGTGGGAACTTTATTTACATCAATAACGTAATATAACCTAACCTAACCCAACCTAACATCTCGGCGGTAATATTTGACCACATTCCTGTCTTGTTGGCCTCTCCGTCTCCGTGGGACCTTCATATACATCAATAACGAAATATAACCTAACCTAACCCAACCTATCATCTCGGCGGTAATATTGTACAATATTCCTGGCGAGTTGGCCTCTACGTCTCCGTGGGATCTTGATATACATCAATAACGTAATATAACCTAACCTGACCCAACCTAACCTCTCGGCGCTACTATTTGACAACATTCCAAGCGAGTTGGCATCTACGTCTCCGTGGGACCTTCATATACATCAATAACGAAATATAACCTAACCTAACCCAACCTATCATCTCGGCGGTAATATTTGGCAACATTCCTGGCTTGTTGGCCTCTACGTCTCCGTGGTTCCTTTGTATACATCAATAACGTAATATAACCTAACCTAATCCAATCTAAAATCGCGGCTGTAATATTTGACAACATTCCTGGCTTGTTGGCCTCTACGCCTCCGTGGGACATTTATATACATCAATAACGTAATATAACCTAACCTAACCCAACCTATCATCTCGGCGGTAATATTTGACAATATTCCTGGCGAGTTGGCCCCTACGTCTACGTGGGTCCTTCATAAACCTCAATAACGTAATATAACCTAACCTAACCCAACCTATCATCTCGGCGGTAATATTTGACAACATTCCTGGCGAGTTGGCCTCTACGTCTCCGTGGGACCTTTATATACATCAATAACGTAATATAACCTAACCTAACCCAATCTAACATCGCGGCTGTAATATTTGACAACATTCCTGGCATGTTGCCCTCTACGTCTCCGTGGGACATTTATATACATCAATAACGTAATATAACCTAACCTAACCCAACCTATCATCGCGGCGGTAATATTTGAAAATATTCCTGGCGAGTTGGCCCCTACGTCTACGTGGGCCCTTTATATACATCAATAACGTAATATAACCTAACCTAACCCAATCTAACATCGCGGCTGTAATATTTGTCAACATTCCTGGCATGTTGGCCTCTACGTCTCCGTGGGACCTTTATATACGTCAATAACGTAATCTAACCTAACCTAACCCAATCTAACATCGCGGCTGTAATAATTGACAACATTCCTGGCATGTTGGCCTCTACGTCTCCGTGAGACCTTCATATACATCAATAAAGAATTATAACCAAACATAACCCAACCTATTATCTCGGCGGTAATCTTTGACCACATAACTGGCGAGTTGTCCTCTACGTCTCCGTGGGATCTTCATATACATCAATAACGTAATATAACCTAACCAAACCCAACCTAACATCTCGGCGGTAATATTTGGCAACATTCCTGGCTTGTTGGCCTCTACGTCTCCGTGGGACCTTTATATACACCAATAACGTAATATAACCTAACCTAACCCAACCTAACATCTCGGCGGTAATATTTGGCAACATTACTGGCTTGTTGGCCCCTACGTCTCCGTGGGACCTTTATATACACCAATAACGTAATATAACCTAACCTAACCCAACCTAACATCTCGGCGGTAATATTTGGTAACATTCCTGGCTTGTTGGCCTCTACGTCTCCGTGGGACCTTTATATACACCAATAACGTAATATAACCTAACCTAACCCAACCTAACATCTCGGCGGTAATATTTGGCCACATTACTGGCTTGTTGGCCCCTACGTCTCCGTGGGACCTTTATATACACCAATAACGTAATATAACCTAACCTAACCCAATCTAACATCGCGGCTGTAATATTTGACAACATTCCTGGCGAGTTGGCCTCTACGTCTCCGTGGGACCTTCATATACATCAATAACGAAATATAAACTAACCTAACCCAACCTATCATCTCGGCGGTAATATTTGGCAACATTCCTGGCTTGTTGGCTTCTACGCCTCCGTGGGACATTTATATACATCAATAACGTAATATAACCTAACCAAACCCAACCTATCATCTCGGCGGTAATATTTGACAATATTCATGGCGAGTTGGCCCCTACGTCTGCGTGGGTCCTTCATAAACCTCAATAACGTAATATAACCTAACCTAACCCAACCTATCATCTCGGCGGTAATATTTGACAACATTCCTGGCATGTTGGCCTCTACGTCTCCGTGGGACCTGTATATACGTCAATAACGTAATCTAACCTAACCTAACCCAATCTAACATCGCGGCTGTAATAATTGACAACATTCCTGGCATGTTGGCCTCTACGTCTCCGTGAGACCTTCATATACATCAATAACGAATTATAACCAAACCTGACCCAACCTATTATCTCGGCGGTAATATTTGACCACATACCTGGAGAGTTCGCCTCTACGTCTGCGTGGGACCTTCATATACATCAATAACGTAATATAACCTCACCTAACCCAACCTAACATCTCGGCGGTAATATTTGGCAACATTCCTGGCTTGTTGGCCTCTACGTCTCCCTGGGACCTTTATATACACCAATAACGTAATATAACCTAACCTAACCCAATCTGTCATGTCGGCGGTCATATTTCAGAAAATTCCTGGCGAGTTGGCTTCGACGTCTGTGTGGGACCTTTATATACATCAAGAACGTAATATAACCTAACCTACCCCAACCTAACAACTCGGCGGTAATATTTGGCAACATTCCTGGCTTGTTGGCCTCTACGTTTCCGTGGTTCCTTTGTATACATCAATAACGTAATATAACCTAACCTAACCCAATCTAACATCGCGGCTGTAATATTTGACAACATTCCTGGCATGTTGGCATCTACGTCTCCGTGGGACCTTTATATACGTCAATAACGTAATATAACCTAACCTAACCCAACCTAACATCTCGGCGGTTATAATTGGCAACATTCCTGGCTTGTTGGCCTCTACGTCTCCGTGGGACCTTTATATACATCAATAACGTAATATAACCTAACCTATTCCAACCTATCATCTCGGCGGTAATATTTGACAATATTCTTGACGAGATGGCCCCTACGTCTACGTGGGTCCTTCATATACATCAATAACGTAATATAACCTAACCTAACCCAACTTATCATCTCGGCGGTAATATTTGACAACATTCCTGGCATGTTGGCCTCTACGTCTCCGTGAGACCTTCATATACATCAATAACGAATTATAACCAAACCTAACCCAACCTAACATCTCGGCTGTAATATTTGTCAACATTCCTGGCATGTTGGCCTCTACGTCTCCGTGGGACCTTTATATACACCAATAACGCAATATAACCTAACCTAAGCCAATCTGTCATGTCGGCGGTCATATTTCAGAAAATTCCAGGCGAGTTGGCTTCGACGTCTGCGTGGGACCTTTATATACATCAAGAACGTAATATAACCTAACCTACCCCAACCTAAAAACTCGGCGGTAATATTTGGCAACATTCCTGGCATGTTGGCCTCTACGTCTCCGTGGGACCTTCATATACATCAATAACGAAATATAACCAAACCTAACCCAACCTATCATCTCGGCGGTAATATTTGACCACATACCTGGCGAGTTGGCCTCTACGTCTCCGTGGCATCTTGATATACATCAATAACGTAATATAACCTAACCTGACCCAACCTAACCTCTCGGCGCTACTATTTGACAACATTCCTGGCGAGTTGTCATCTACGTCTCCGTGGGACCTTCATATACATCAATAACGAAATATAACCTAACCTAACCCAACCTATCATCTCGGCGGTAATATTTGGCAACATTCCTGGCTTGTTGGCCTCTACGTCTCCGTGGGACCTTTATATACGTCAATAACGTAATCTAACCTAACCTAACCCAATCTAACATCGCGGCTGTAATAATTGACAACATTCTTGGCATGTTGGCCTCTACGTCTCCGTGAGACCTTCATATACATCAATAACGAATTATAACCAAACCTAACCCAACCTATTATCTCTGCGGTAATATTTGACCACATACCTGGCGAGTTGGCCTCTACGTCTCCGTGGGATCTTCATATACATCAACAACGTAATATAACCTAACCAAACCCAACCTAACATCTCGGCTGTAATATTTGGCAACATTCCTGGCTTGTTGGCCTCTACGCCTCCGTGGGACATTTATATACATCAATAACGTAATATAACCTAACCTAACCCAACCTATCATCGCGGCGGTAATATTTGAAAATATTCCTGGCGAGTTGGCCCCTCCGTCTACGTGGGACCTTTATATACATCAATAACGTAATATAACCTAACCTAACCCAATCTAACATCGCGGCTGTAATATTTGACAACATTCCTGGCATGTTGGCCTCTACGTCTCCGTGGGACCTTTATATACGTCAATAACGTAATCTAACCTAACCTAACCCAACCTAACATCTCGGCGGTAATATTTGACAACATTCCTGGCTTGTTGGCCTCTACGCCTCCGTGGGACATTTATATACATCAATAACGTAATATAACCTAACCTAACCCAACCTATCATCTCGGCGGTAATATTTGACAATATTCCTGGCGAGTTGGCCCCTACGTCTACGTGGGTCCTTCATAAACCTCAATAACGTAATATAACCTAACCTAACCCAACCTATCATCTCGGCGGTAATATTTGACAACATTCCTGGCGAGTTGGCCTCTACGTCTCCGTGGGACCTTTATATACATCAATAACGTAATATAACCTAACCTAACCCAATCTAACATCGCGGCTGTAATATTTGACAACATTCCTGGCATGTTGCCCTCTACGTCTCCGTGGGACATTTATATACATCAATAACGTAATATAACCTAACCTAACCCAACCTATCATCGCGGCGGTAATATTTGAAAATATTCCTGGCGAGTTGGCCCCTACGTCTACGTGGGCCCTTTATATACATCAATAACGTAATATAACCTAACCTAACCCAATCTAACATCGCGGCTGTAATATTTGTCAACATTCCTGGCATGTTGGCCTCTACGTCTCCGTGGGACCTTTATATACGTCAATAACGTAATCTAACCTAACCTAACCCAATCTAACATCGCGGCTGTAATAATTGACAACATTCCTGGCATGTTGGCCTCTACGTCTCCGTGAGACCTTCATATACATCAATAAAGAATTATAACCAAACATAACCCAACCTATTATCTCGGCGGTAATCTTTGACCACATAACTGGCGAGTTGTCCTCTACGTCTCCGTGGGATCTTCATATACATCAATAACGTAATATAACCTAACCAAACCCAACCTAACATCTCGGCGGTAATATTTGGCAACATTCCTGGCTTGTTGGCCTCTACGTCTCCGTGGGACCTTTATATACACCAATAACGTAATATAACCTAACCTAACCCAACCTAACATCTCGGCGGTAATATTTGGCAACATTACTGGCTTGTTGGCCCCTACGTCTCCGTGGGACCTTTATATACACCAATAACGTAATATAACCTAACCTAACCCAACCTAACATCTCGGCGGTAATATTTGGTAACATTCCTGGCTTGTTGGCCTCTACGTCTCCGTGGGACCTTTCTATACACCAATAACGTAATATAACCTAACCTAACCCAACCTAACATCTCGGCGGTAATATTTGGCCACATTACTGGCTTGTTGGCCCCTACGTCTCCGTGGGACCTTTATATACACCAATAACGTAATATAACCTAACCTAACCCAATCTAACATCGCGGCTGTAATATTTGACAACATTCCTGGCGAGTTGGCCTCTACGTCTCCGTGGGACCTTCATATACATCAATAACGAAATATAA
Organism: Xylocopa violacea; assembly: GCA_963969225.1. NCBI lineage: Eukaryota > Metazoa > Arthropoda > Insecta > Hymenoptera > Apidae > Xylocopa > Xylocopa violacea. The sequence continues at coordinate 5,196,513 of CAXAJV010000016.1, read as the reverse complement.
ACTAACCTAACCCAACCTATCATCTCGGCGGTAATATTTGGCAACATTCCTGGCTTGTTGGCTTCTACGCCTCCGTGGGACATTTATATACATCAATAACGTAATATAACCTAACCAAACCCAACCTATCATCTCGGCGGTAATATTTGACAATATTCATGGCGAGTTGGCCCCTACGTCTGCGTGGGTCCTTCATAAACCTCAATAACGTAATATAACCTAACCTAACCCAACCTATCATCTCGGCGGTAATATTTGACAACATTCCTGGCATGTTGGCCTCTACGTCTCCGTGGGACCTGTATATACGTCAATAACGTAATCTAACCTAACCTAACCCAATCTAACATCGCGGCTGTAATAATTGACAACATTCCTGGCATGTTGGCCTCTACGTCTCCGTGAGACCTTCATATACATCAATAACGAATTATAACCAAACCTGACCCAACCTATTATCTCGGCGGTAATATTTGACCACATACCTGGAGAGTTCGCCTCTACGTCTGCGTGGGACCTTCATATACATCAATAACGTAATATAACCTCACCTAACCCAACCTAACATCTCGGCGGTAATATTTGGCAACATTCCTGGCTTGTTGGCCTCTACGTCTCCCTGGGACCTTTATATACACCAATAACGTAATATAACCTAACCTAACCCAATCTGTCATGTCGGCGGTCATATTTCAGAAAATTCCTGGCGAGTTGGCTTCGACGTCTGTGTGGGACCTTTATATACATCAAGAACGTAATATAACCTAACCTACCCCAACCTAACAACTCGGCGGTAATATTTGGCAACATTCCTGGCTTGTTGGCCTCTACGTTTCCGTGGTTCCTTTGTATACATCAATAACGTAATATAACCTAACCTAACCCAATCTAACATCGCGGCTGTAATATTTGACAACATTCCTGGCATGTTGGCATCTACGTCTCCGTGGGACCTTTATATACGTCAATAACGTAATATAACCTAACCTAACCCAACCTAACATCTCGGCGGTTATAATTGGCAACATTCCTGGCTTGTTGGCCTCTACGTCTCCGTGGGACCTTTATATACATCAATAACGTAATATAACCTAACCTATTCCAACCTATCATCTCGGCGGTAATATTTGACAATATTCTTGACGAGATGGCCCCTACGTCTACGTGGGTCCTTCATATACATCAATAACGTAATATAACCTAACCTAACCCAACTTATCATCTCGGCGGTAATATTTGACAACATTCCTGGCATGTTGGCCTCTACGTCTCCGTGAGACCTTCATATACATCAATAACGAATTATAACCAAACCTAACCCAACCTAACATCTCGGCTGTAATATTTGTCAACATTCCTGGCATGTTGGCCTCTACGTCTCCGTGGGACCTTTATATACACCAATAACGCAATATAACCTAACCTAAGCCAATCTGTCATGTCGGCGGTCATATTTCAGAAAATTCCAGGCGAGTTGGCTTCGACGTCTGCGTGGGACCTTTATATACATCAAGAACGTAATATAACCTAACCTACCCCAACCTAAAAACTCGGCGGTAATATTTGGCAACATTCCTGGCATGTTGGCCTCTACGTCTCCGTGGGACCTTCATATACATCAATAACGAAATATAACCAAACCTAACCCAACCTATCATCTCGGCGGTAATATTTGACCACATACCTGGCGAGTTGGCCTCTACGTCTCCGTGGCATCTTGATATACATCAATAACGTAATATAACCTAACCTGACCCAACCTAACCTCTCGGCGCTACTATTTGACAACATTCCTGGCGAGTTGTCATCTACGTCTCCGTGGGACCTTCATATACATCAATAACGAAATATAACCTAACCTAACCCAACCTATCATCTCGGCGGTAATATTTGGCAACATTCCTGGCTTGTTGGCCTCTACGTCTCCGTGGGACCTTTATATACGTCAATAACGTAATCTAACCTAACCTAACCCAATCTAACATCGCGGCTGTAATAATTGACAACATTCTTGGCATGTTGGCCTCTACGCCTCCGTGAGACCTTCATATACATCAATAACGAATTATAACCAAACCTAACCCAACCTATTATCTCTGCGGTAATATTTGACCACATACCTGGCGAGTTGGCCTCTACGTCTCCGTGGGATCTTCATATACATCAACAACGTAATATAACCTAACCAAACCCAACCTAACATCTCGGCGGTAATATTTGGCAACATTCCTGGCTTGTTGGCCTCTACGCCTCCGTGGGACATTTATATACATCAATAACGTAATATAACCTAACCTAACCCAACCTATCATCGCGGCGGTAATATTTGAAAATATTCCTGGCGAGTTGGCCCCTCCGTCTACGTGGGACCTTTATATACATCAATAACGTAATATAACCTAACCTAACCCAATCTAACATCGCGGCTGTAATATTTGACAACATTCCTGGCATGTTGGCCTCTACGTCTCCGTGGGACCTTTATATACGTCAATAACGTAATCTAACCTAACCTAACCCAACCTAACATCTCGGCGGTAATATTTGGCAACATTCCTGGCTTGTTGGCTTCTACGTCTCCGTGGGACCTTTATATACACAAATAACGTAATATAACCTAACCTAAGCCAATCTGTCATGTCGGCGGTCATATTTCAGAAAATTCCTGGCGAGTTGGCTTCGACGTCTGCGTGGGACCTTTATATACATCAAGAACGTAATATAACCTAACCTAACCCAACCTATCATCTCGGCGGTAATATTTGACAATATTCCTGGCGAGTTGGCCCCTACGTCTACGTGGGTCCTTCATAAACCTCAATAACGTAATATAACCTAACCTAACCCAATCTGTCATGTCGGCGGTCATATTTCAGAAAATTCCTGGCGAGTTGGCTTCGACGTCTGTGTGGGACTTTTATATACATCAAGAACGTAATATAACCTTACCTACCCCAACCTAACAACTCGGCGGTAATATTTGGCAACATTCCTGGCTTGCTGGCCTCTACGTCTCCGTGGTTCCTTTGTATGCATCAATAACGTAATATAACCTAACCTAACCCAATCTAACATCGCGGCTGTAATATTTGACAACATACCTGGCATGTTGGCATCTACGTCTCCGTGGGACCTTTATATACATCAATAACGTAATATAACCCAACCTAACCCAACCTATCACCTCGGCGGTAATATTTGGCAACATTCCTGGCTTGTTGGCCTCTACGCCTCCGTGGGACATTTATATACATCAATAACGTAATATAACCTAACCTAACCCAACCTATCATCGCGGCGGTAATATTTGAAAATATTCCTGGCGAGTTGGCCCCTCCGTCTACGTGGGACCTTTATATACATCAATAACGTAATATAACCTAACCTAACCCAATCTAACATCGCGGCTGTAATATTTGACAACATTCCTGGCATGTTGGCCTCTACGTCTCCGTGGGACCTTTATATACGTCAATAACGTAATCTAACCTAACCTAACCCAATCTAACATCGCGGCTGTAATAATTGACAACATTCCTGGCATGTTGGCCTCTACGTCTCCGTGGGACCTTCATATACATCAATAACGAATTATAACCAAACCTAACCCAACCCATTATCTCGGCGGTAATCTTTGACCACATAACTGGCGAGTTGGCCTCTACGTCTCCGTGGGATCTTCATATACATCAATAACGTAATATAACCTAACCAAACCCAACCTAACATCTCGGCGGTAATATTTGGCAACATTCCTGGCTTGTTGGCTTCTACGTCTCCGTGGGACCTTTATGTACACAAATAACGTAATATAACCTAACCTAAGCCAATCTGTCATGTCGGCGGTCATATTTCAGAAAATTCCTGGCGAGTTGGCTTCGACGTCTGCGTGGGACCTTTATATACATCAAGAACGTAATATAACCTAACGTAACCCAACCTAACATCTCGGCGGTAATATTTGGCAACATTCAGTGCATGTTGGCCTCTACGTCTCCGTGAGACCTTCATATACATCAATAACGAATTATAACCAAACCTAACCCAACCTATTATCTCGGCGGTAATCTTTGACCACATAACTGGCGAGTTGGCCTCTACGTCTCCGTGGGGTCTTCATATTCATCAATAACGTAATATAACCTAACCAAACCCAACCTAACATCTCGGCGGTAATATTTGGCAACATTCCTGGCTTGTTGGCCTCTACGTCTCCGTGGGACCTTTATATACACCAATAACGTAATATAACCTAACCTAAGCCAATCTGTCATGTCGGCGGTCATATTTCAGAAAATTCCTGGCGAGTTGGCTTCGACGTCTGCGTGGGACATTTATATACATCAAGAACGTAATATAACCTAACCTAACCCAACCTAACATCTCGGCGGTAATATTTGGCAACATTCCTGGCTTGTTGGCCTCTACGTCTCCGTGGGACCCTTATATACACCAATAACGTAATATAACCTAACCTAACCCAATCTGTCATGTCGGCGGTCATATTTCAGAAAATTCCTGGCGAGTTGGCTTCGACGTCTGTGTGGGACCTTTATATACATCAAGAACGTAATATAACCTAACCTACCCCAACCTAACAACTCGGCGGTAATATTTGGCAACATTCCTGGCTTGTTGGCATCTACGTCTCCGTGGGACCTTTATATACATCCGTAACCTAATATAACCTAACCTAACCCAACCTAACTTCTCGGCGGTAATAATTGGCAACATTCCTGGCTTGTTGGCCTCTACGTCTCCGTGGGACCTTTATATACATCAATAACGTAATATAACCTACCCTAATCCAACCTAACATCTCGGCGGTAATATTTGGCAACATTCCTGGCTTGTTGGCCTCTACGTCTCCGTGGGACCTTTATATACACCAATAACGTAATATAACCTAACGTAACCCAACCTAACATCTCGGCGGTAATATTTGGCAACATTCAGTGCATGTTGGCCTCTACGTCTCCGTGAGACCTTCATATACATCAATAACGAATTATAACCAAACCTAACCCAACCTATTATCTCGGCGGTAATCTTTGACCACATAACTGGCGAGTTGGCCTCTACGTCTCCGTGGGGTCTTCATATTCATCAATAACGTAATATAACCTAACCAAACCCAACCTAACATCTCGGCGGTAATATTTGGGAACATTCCTGGCTTGTTGGCCTCTACGTCTCCGTGGGACCTTTATATACACCAATAACGTAATATAACCTAACCTAAGCCAATCTGTCATGTCGGCGGTCATATTTCAGAAAATTCCTGGCGATTTGGCTTCGACGTCTGCGTGGGACATTTATATACATCAAGAACGTAATATAACCTAACCTAACCCAACCTAACATCTCGGCGGTAATATTTGGCAACATTCCTGGCTTGTTGGCCTCTACGTCTCCGTTGGACCCTTATATACACCAATAAAGTAATATAACCTAACCTAACCCAATCTGTCATGTCGGCGGTCATATTTCAGAAAATTCCTGGCGAGTTGGCTTCGACGTCTGTGTGGGACCTTTATATACATCAAGAACGTAATATAACCTAACCTACCCCAACCTAACAACTCGGCGGTAATATTTGGCAACATTCCTGGGTTGTTGGCATCTACGTCTCCGTGGGACCTTTATATACATCCGTAACCTAATATAACCTAACCTAACCCAACCTAACATCTCGGCGGTAATAATTGGCAACATTCCTGGCTTGTTGGCCTCTACGTCTCCGTGGGACCTTTATATACATCAATAACGTAATATAACCTACCCTAATCCAACCTAACGTCTCGGCGGTAATATTTGGCAACATTCCTGGCTTGTTGGCCTCTACGTCTCCGTGGGACCTTTATATACACCAATAACGTAATATAACCTAACCTAACCCAATCTGTCATGTCGGCGGTCATATTTCAGAAAATTCCTGGCGAGTTGGCTTCGACGTCTGTGTGGGACCTTTATATACATCAAGAACGTAATATAACCTAACCTACCGCAACCTAACAACTCGGCGGTAATATTTGGCAACATTCCTGGCTTGTTGGCCTCTACGTTTCCGTGGTTCCTTTGTATACATCAATAACGTAATATAACCTAACCTAACCCAATCTAACATCGCGGCTGTAATATTTGACAACATTCCTGGCATGTTGGCATCTACGTCTCCGTGGGACCTTTATATACGTCAATAACGTAATATAACCTAACCTAACCCAACCTAACATCTCGGCGGTTATAATTGGCAACATTCCTGGCTTGTTGGCCTCTACGTCTCCGTGGGACCTTTATATACATCAATAACGTAATATAACCTAACCTAATCCAACCTATCATCTCGGCGGTAATATTTGACAATATTCTTGACGAGATGGCCCCTACGTCTACGTGGGTCCTTCATATACATCAATAACGTAATATAACCTAACCTAACCCAACCTATCATCTCGGCGGTAATATTTGACAACATTCCTGGCATGTTGGCCTCTACGTCTCCGTGAGACCTTCATATACATCAATAACGAATTATAACCAAACCTAACCCAACCTAACATCTCGGCTGTAATATTTGTCAACATTCCTGGCATGTTGGCCTCTACGTCTCCGTGGGACCTTTATATACACCAATAACGTAATATAACCTAACCTAAGCCAATCTGTCATGTCGGCGGTCATATTTCATAAAATTCCAGGCGAGTTGGCTTCGACGTCTGCGTGGGACCTTTATGTACATCAAGAACGTAATATAACCTAACCTACCCCAACCTAAAAACTCGGCGGTAATATTTGGCAACATTCCTGGCATGTTGGCCTCTACGTCTCCGTGGGACCTTCATATACATCAATAACGAAATATAACCAAACCTAACCCAACCTATCATCTCGGCGGTAATATTTGACCACATACCTGGCGAGTTGGCCTCTACGTCTCCGTGGCATCTTGATATACATCAATAACGTAATATAACCTAACCTGACCCAACCTAACCTCTCGGCGCTACTATTTGACAACATTCCTGGCGAGTTGGCATCTACGTCTCCGTGGGACCTTCATATACATCAATAACGAAATATAACCTAACCTACCCCAACCTAACAACTCGGCGGTAATATTTGGCAACATTCCTGGCATGTTGGCCTTTACGTCTCCGTGGGACCTTCATATACATCAATAACGAAATATAACCAAACCTAACCCAACCTATCATCTCGGCGGTAATATTTGACCACATACCTGGCGAGTTGGCCTCTACGTCTCCGTGGGATCTTGATATACATCAATAACGTAATATAACCTAACCTGACCCAACCTAACCTCTCGGCGCTACTATTTGACAACATTCCTGGCGAGTTGGCATCAACGTCTCCGTGGGACCTTCATATACATCAATAACGAAATATAACCTAACCTAACCCAACCTATTATCTCGGCGGTAATATTTGGCAACATTCCTGGCTTGTTGGCCTCTACGTCTCCGTGGGACCTTTATATACGTCAATAACGTAATCTAACCTAACCTAACCTAACCCAATCTAACATCGCGGCTGTAATAATTGACAACATTCTTGGCATGTTGGCCTCTACGTCTCCGTGAGACCTTCATATACATCAATAACGAATTATAACCAAACCTAACCCAACCTATCATCTCGGCGGTAATATTTGACCACATACCTGGCGAGTTGGCCTCTACGTCTCCGTGGGATCTTCATATACATCAACAACGTAATATAACCTAACCTAACCCAACCTAACATCTCGGCGGTAATATTTGGCAACATTCCTGGCTTGTTGGCCTCTACGCCTCCGTGGGACATTTATATACATCAATAACGTAATATAACCTAACCTAACCCAACCTATCATCGCGGCGGTAATATTTGAAAATATTCCTGGCGAGTTGGCCCCTCCGTCTACGTGGGACCTTTATATACATCAATAACGTAATATAACCTAACCTAACCCAATCTAACATCGCGGCTGTAATATTTGACAACATTCCTGGCATGTTGGCCTCTACGTCTCCGTGGGACCTTTATATACGTCAATAACGTAATCTAACCTAACCTAACCCAATCTAACATCGCGGCTGTAATAATTGACAACATTCCTGGCATGTTGGCCTCTACGTCTCCGTGGGACCTTCATATACATCAATAACGAATTATAACCAAACCTAACCCAACCCATTATCTCGGCGGTAATCTTTGACCACATAACTGGCGAGTTGGCCTCTACGTCTCCGTGGGATCTTCATATACATCAATAACGTAATATAACCTAACCAAACCCAACCTAACATCTCGGCGGTAATATTTGGCAACATTCCTGGCTTGTTGGCTTCTACGTCTCCGTGGGACCTTTATGTACACAAATAACGTAATATAACCTAACCTAAGCCAATCTGTCATGTCGGCGGTCATATTTCAGAAAATTCCTGGCGAGTTGGCTTCGACGTCTGCGTGGGACCTTTATATACATCAAGAACGTAATATAACCTAACGTAACCCAACCTAACATCTCGGCGGTAATATTTGGCAACATTCAGTGCATGTTGGCCTCTACGTCTCCGTGAGACCTTCATATACATCAATAACGAATTATAACCAAACCTAACCCAACCTATTATCTCGGCGGTAATCTTTGACCACATAACTGGCGAGTTGGCCTCTACGTCTCCGTGGGGTCTTCATATTCATCAATAACGTAATATAACCTAACCAAACCCAACCTAACATCTCGGCGGTAATATTTGGCAACATTCCTGGCTTGTTGGCCTCTACGTCTCCGTGGGACCTTTATATACACCAATAACGTAATATAACCTAACCTAAGCCAATCTGTCATGTCGGCGGTCATATTTCAGAAAATTCCTGGCGAGTTGGCTTCGACGTCTGCGTGGGACATTTATATACATCAAGAACGTAATATAACCTAACCTAACCCAACCTAACATCTCGGCGGTAATATTTGGCAACATTCCTGGCTTGTTGGCCTCTACGTCTCCGTGGGACCCTTATATACACCAATAACGTAATATAACCTAACCTAACCCAATCTGTCATGTCGGCGGTCATATTTCAGAAAATTCCTGGCGAGTTGGCTTCGACGTCTGTGTGGGACCTTTATATACATCAAGAACGTAATATAACCTAACCTACCCCAACCTAACAACTCGGCGGTAATATTTGGCAACATTCCTGGCTTGTTGGCATCTACGTCTCCGTGGGACCTTTATATACATCCGTAACCTAATATAACCTAACCTAACCCAACCTAACTTCTCGGCGGTAATAATTGGCAACATTCCTGGCTTGTTGGCCTCTACGTCTCCGTGGGACCTTTATATACATCAATAACGTAATATAACCTACCCTAATCCAACCTAACATCTCGGCGGTAATATTTGGCAACATTCCTGGCTTGTTGGCCTCTACGTCTCCGTGGGACCTTTATATACACCAATAACGTAATATAACCTAACGTAACCCAACCTAACATCTCGGCGGTAATATTTGGCAACATTCAGTGCATGTTGGCCTCTACGTCTCCGTGAGACCTTCATATACATCAATAACGAATTATAACCAAACCTAACCCAACCTATTATCTCGGCGGTAATCTTTGACCACATAACTGGCGAGTTGGCCTCTACGTCTCCGTGGGGTCTTCATATTCATCAATAACGTAATATAACCTAACCAAACCCAACCTAACATCTCGGCGGTAATATTTGGGAACATTCCTGGCTTGTTGGCCTCTACGTCTCCGTGGGACCTTTATATACACCAATAACGTAATATAACCTAACCTAAGCCAATCTGTCATGTCGGCGGTCATATTTCAGAAAATTCCTGGCGATTTGGCTTCGACATCTGCGTGGGACATTTATATACATCAAGAACGTAATATAACCTAACCTAACCCAACCTAACATCTCGGCGGTAATATTTGGCAACATTCCTGGCTTGTTGGCCTCTACGTCTCCGTGGGACCCTTATATACACCAATAAAGTAATATAACCTAACCTAACCCAATCTGTCATGTCGGCGGTCATATTTCAGAAAATTCCTGGCGAGTTGGCTTCGACGTCTGTGTGGGACCTTTATATACATCAAGAACGTAATATAACCTAACCTACCCCAACCTAACAACTCGGCGGTAATATTTGGCAACATTCCTGGGTTGTTGGCATCTACGTCTCCGTGGGACCTTTATATACATCCGTAACCTAATATAACCTAACCTAACCCAACCTAACATCTCGGCGGTAATAATTGGCAACATTCCTGGCTTGTTGGCCTCTACGTCTCCGTGGGACCTTTATATACATCAATAACGTAATATAACCTACCCTAATCCAACCTAACGTCTCGGCGGTAATATTTGGCAACATTCCTGGCTTGTTGGCCTCTACGTCTCCGTGGGACCTTTATATACACCAATAACGTAATATAACCTAACCTAACCCAATCTGTCATGTCGGCGGTCATATTTCAGAAAATTCCTGGCGAGTTGGCTTCGACGTCTGTGTGGGACCTTTATATACATCAAGAACGTAATATAACCTAACCTACCGCAACCTAACAACTCGGCGGTAATATTTGGCAACATTCCTGGCTTGTTGGCCTCTACGTTTCCGTGGTTCCTTTGTATACATCAATAACGTAATATAACCTAACCTAACCCAATCTAACATCGCGGCTGTAATATTTGACAACATTCCTGGCATGTTGGCATCTACGTCTCCGTGGGACCTTTATATACGTCAATAACGTAATATAACCTAACCTAACCCAACCTAACATCTCGGCGGTTATAATTGGCAACATTCCTGGCTTGTTGGCCTCTACGTCTCCGTGGGACCTTTATATACATCAATAACGTAATATAACCTAACCTAATCCAACCTATCATCTCGGCGGTAATATTTGACAATATTCTTGACGAGATGGCCCCTACGTCTACGTGGGTCCTTCATATACATCAATAACGTAATATAACCTAACCTAACCCAACCTATCATCTCGGCGGTAATATTTGACAACATTCCTGGCATGTTGGCCTCTACGTCTCCGTGAGACCTTCATATACATCAATAACGAATTATAACCAAACCTAACCCAACCTAACATCTCGGCTGTAATATTTGTCAACATTCCTGGCATGTTGGCCTCTACGTCTCCGTGGGACCTTTATATACACCAATAACGTAATATAACCTAACCTAAGCCAATCTGTCATGTCGGCGGTCATATTTCATAAAATTCCAGGCGAGTTGGCTTCGACGTCTGCGTGGGACCTTTATGTACATCAAGAACGTAATATAACCTAACCTACCCCAACCTAAAAACTCGGCGGTAATATTTGGCAACATTCCTGGCATGTTGGCCTCTACGTCTCCGTGGGACCTTCATATACATCAATAACGAAATATAACCAAACCTAACCCAACCTATCATCTCGGCGGTAATATTTGACCACATACCTGGCGAGTTGGCCTCTACGTCTCCGTGGCATCTTGATATACATCAATAACGTAATATATCCTAACCTGACCCAACCTAACCTCTCGGCGCTACTATTTGACAACATTCCTGGCGAGTTGGCATCTACGTCTCCGTGGGACCTTCATATACATCAATAACGAAATATAACCTAACCTACCCCAACCTAACAACTCGGCGGTAATATTTGGCAACATTCCTGGCATGTTGGCCTTTACGTCTCCGTGGGACCTTCATATACATCAATAACGAAATATAACCAAACCTAACCCAACCTATCATCTCGGCGGTAATATTTGACCACATACCTGGCGAGTTGGCCTCTACGTCTCCGTGGGATCTTGATATACATCAATAACGTAATATAACCTAACCTGACCCAACCTAACCTCTCGGCGCTACTATTTGACAACATTCCTGGCGAGTTGGCATCAACGTCTCCGTGGGACCTTCATATACATCAATAACGAAATATAACCTAACCTAACCCAACCTATTATCTCGGCGGTAATATTTGGCAACATTCCTGGCTTGTTGGCCTCTACGTCTCCGTGGGACCTTTATATACGTCAATAACGTAATCTAACCTAACCTAACCTAACCCAATCTAACATCGCGGCTGTAATAATTGACAACATTCTTGGCATGTTGGCCTCTACGTCTCCGTGAGACCTTCATATACATCAATAACGAATTATAACCAAACCTAACCCAACCTATCATCTCGGCGGTAATATTTGACCACATACCTGGCGAGTTGGCCTCTACGTCTCCGTGGGATCTTCATATACATCAACAACGTAATATAACCTAACCTAACCCAACCTAACATCTCGGCGGTAATATTTGGCAACATTCCTGGCTTGTTGGCCTCTACGCCTCCGTGGGACATTTATATACATCAATAACGTAATATAACCTAACCTAACCCAACCTATCATCGCGGCGGTAATATTTGACAATATTCCTGGCGAGTTGGCCCCTACGTCTACGTGGGACCTTTATATACATCAATAACGTAATATAACCTAACCTAACCCAATCTAACATCGCGGCTGTAATATTTGACAACATTCCTGGCATGTTGGCCTCTACGTCTCCGTGGGACCTTTATATACGTCAATAACGTAATCTAACCTAACCTAACCCAATCTAACATCGCGGCTGTAATAATTGACAACATTCCTGGCATGTTGGCCTCTACGTCTCCGTGAGACCTTCATATACATCAATAACGAGTTATAACCAAACCTAACCCAACCCATTATCTCGGCGGTAATCTTTGACCACATAACTGGCGAGTTGGCCTCTACGTCTCCGTGGGATCTTCATATACATCAATAACGTAATATAACCTAACCTAAGCCAAGCTGTCATGTCGGCGGTCATATTTCAGAAAATTCCTGGCGAGTTGGCTTCGACGTCTGCGTGGGACCTTTATATACATCAAGAACGTAATATAACCTAACCTAACCCAACCTAACATCTCGGCGGTAATATTTGGCAACATTCCTGGCTTGTTGGCCTCTACGTCTCCGTGGGAGCTTTATATAAACCAATAACGTAATATAACCTAACCTAACCCAATCTGTCATGTCGGCGGTCATATTTCAGAAAATTCCTGGCGAGTTGGCTTCGACGTCTGTGTGGGACCTTTATATACATCAAGAACGTAATATAACCTAACCTACCCCAACCTAACAACTCGGCGGTAATATTTGGCAACATTCCTGGCTTGTTGGCCTCTACGTTTCCGTGGTTCCTTTGTATACATCAATAACGTAATATAACCTAACCTAACCCAATCTAACATCTCGGCGGTAATATTTGACAACATTCCTGGCGAGTTGGCCTCTACGTCTCCGTGGGACCTTCATATACATCAATAACGAAATATAAACTAACCTAACCCAACCTATCATCTCGGCGGTAATATTTGGCAACATTCCTGGCTTGTTGGCTTCTACGCCTCCGTGGGACATTTATATACATCAATAACGTAATATAACCTAACCAAACCCAACCTATCATCTCGGCGGTAATATTTGACAATATTCATGGCGAGTTGGCCCCTACGTCTGCGTGGGTCCTTCATAAACCTCAATAACGTAATATAACCTAACCTAACCCAACCTATCATCTCGGCGGTAATATTTGACAACATTCCTGGCATGTTGGCCTCTACGTCTCCGTGGGACCTGTATATACGTCAATAACGTAATCTAACCTAACCTAACCCAATCTAACATCGCGGCTGTAATAATTGACAACATTCCTGGCATGTTGGCCTCTACGTCTCCGTGAGACCTTCATATACATCAATAACGAATTATAACCAAACCTGACCCAACCTATTATCTCGGCGGTAATATTTGACCACATACCTGGAGAGTTCGCCTCTACGTCTGCGTGGGACCTTCATATACATCAATAACGTAATATAACCTCACCTAACCCAACCTAACATCTCGGCGGTAATATTTGGCAACATTCCTGGCTTGTTGGCCTCTACGTCTCCCTGGGACCTTTATATACACCAATAACGTAATATAACCTAACCTAACCCAATCTGTCATGTCCGCGGTCATATTTCAGAAAATTCCTGGCGAGTTGGCTTCGACGTCTGTGTGGGACCTTTATATACATCAAGAACGTAATATAACCTAACCTACCCCAACCTAACAACTCGGCGGTAATATTTGGCAACATTCCTGGCTTGTTGGCCTCTACGTTTCCGTGGTTCCTTTGTATACATCAATAACGTAATATAACCTAACCTAACCCAATCTAACATCGCGGCTGTAATATTTGACAACATTCCTGGCATGTTGGCATCTACGTCTCCGTGGGACCTTTATATACGTCAATAACGTAATATAACCTAACCTAACCCAACCTAACATCTCGGCGGTTATAATTGGCAACATTCCTGGCTTGTTGGCCTCTACGTCTCCGTGGGACCTTTATATACATCAATAACGTAATATAACCTAACCTAATCCAACCTATCATCTCGGCGGTAATATTTGACATCATTCCTGGCGAGTTGGCTTCTCCGTCTCCGTGGGACCTTTATATATATCAATAACGTAATATAACCTAACCTAACCCAAAGTAACATTTCGGCGGTAATATTTGACATCATTCCTGCCGAGTTCGCCTCTGCGTCTCCGTTTGACCTTCATTTACATCAAGAACGTAATATAACCTAACCTAACCCAACCTAACATCTCGGCGGTAATATTTGACATAATTCCTGGCGAGTTGGCCTCTACGTCTCCGTTTGACCTTTATATACATCAATAACGAAATATAACCTAACCTAACCCAACCTATCATCTCGGCGGTAATATTGTACAATATTCCTGGCGAGTTGGCTTCTCCGTCTCCGTGGGACATTTATATACATCAATAACGTAATATAACATAACCTAACCCAACCTAACATCTCGGCGGTAATTTTTGACATCATTCCTGGCGAGTTGGCCTCTACGTCTCCGTTTGACCTTTATATACATTAATAACGTAATATAACCTAACCTAACCCAACCTAACATCTCAGCGGTAATATTTGACATCATTCCTGGCGAGTTGGCTTCTCCGTCTCCGTGGGACCTTTATATATATCATTAACGTAATATAACCTAACCTAACCCAACCTAACATCTCGGCGGTAATATTTGACATAATTCCTGGCGAGTTGGCCTTTACGTCTCCGTTTGACCTTCATATACATCAATAACTTAATATAACGTAACCTAACCCAACCTATCATCTCGGCGGTAATATTTGACAACATTCCTGGCGAGTTGGCCTCTATGTCCCCGTGGGACCTTTATATACATCAATAACGTAATATAACCTAACCTAACCCAACCTATCATCTCGGCGGTAATATTTGACATCATTCCTGGCGAGTTGGCCTCTACGTCTCCGTTGGACCTTTATATATATCAATAACGTAATGTAACCTAACCTAACCCAACCTAACATCTCGGCGGTATTATTTGACCACATTCCTGTCTTGTTGGCCCCTACATCTCCGTGGGACCTTTATATACATCAATAACGTAATATAACCTAACCTAACCCAACCTAACATCTCGGCGGTAATATTTTGCACCATTCCTGGCGAGTCGGCCTATACGTCTCCGTCGGACCTTTATATACATCAATAACGTAACATAACATAACCTAACCCAACCTAACATCTCGGCGGTAATATTTGAAAACATTCCTGGCGAGTTGGCTTCTCCGTCTCCGTGGGAACTTTATTTACATCAATAACGTAATATAACCTAACCTAACCCAACCTAACATCTCGGCGGTAATATTTGACCACATTCCTGTCTTGTTGGCCTCTCCGTCTCCGTGGGACCTTCATATACATCAATAACGAAATATAACCTAACCTAACCCAACCTATCATCTCGGCGGTAATATTGTACAATATTCCTGGCGAGTTGGCCTCTACGTCTCCGTGGGATCTTGATATACATCAATAACGTAATATAACCTAACCTGACCCAACCTAACCTCTCGGCGCTACTATTTGACAACATTCCAAGCGAGTTGGCATCTACGTCTCCGTGGGACCTTCATATACATCAATAACGAAATATAACCTAACCTAACCCAACCTATCATCTCGGCGGTAATATTTGGCAACATTCCTGGCTTGTTGGCCTCTACGTCTCCGTGGTTCCTTTGTATACATCAATAACGTAATATAACCTAACCTAATCCAATCTAAAATCGCGGCTGTAATATTTGACAACATTCCTGGCTTGTTGGCCTCTACGCCTCCGTGGGACATTTATATACATCAATAACGTAATATAACCTAACCTAACCCAACCTATCATCTCGGCGGTAATATTTGACAATATTCCTGGCGAGTTGGCCCCTACGTCTACGTGGGTCCTTCATAAACCTCAATAACGTAATATAACCTAACCTAACCCAACCTATCATCTCGGCGGTAATATTTGACAACATTCCTGGCGAGTTGGCCTCTACGTCTCCGTGGGACCTTTATATACATCAATAACGTAATATAACCTAACCTAACCCAATCTAACATCGCGGCTGTAATATTTGACAACATTCCTGGCATGTTGCCCTCTACGTCTCCGTGGGACATTTATATACATCAATAACGTAATATAACCTAACCTAATCCAACCTATCATCGCGGCGGTAATATTTGAAAATATTCCTGGCGAGTTGGCCCCTACGTCTACGTGGGCCCTTTATATACATCAATAACGTAATATAACCTAACCTAACCCAATCTAACATCGCGGCTGTAATATTTGTCAACATTCCTGGCATGTTGGCCTCTACGTCTCCGTGGGACCTTTATATACGTCAATAACGTAATCTAACCTAACCTAACCCAATCTAACATCGCGGCTGTAATAATTGACAACATTCCTGGCATGTTGGCCTCTACGTCTCCGTGAGACCTTCATATACATCAATAAAGAATTATAACCAAACATAACCCAACCTATTATCTCGGCGGTAATCTTTGACCACATAACTGGCGAGTTGTCCTCTACGTCTCCGTGGGATCTTCATATACATCAATAACGTAATATAACCTAACCAAACCCAACCTAACATCTCGGCGGTAATATTTGGCAACATTCCTGGCTTGTTGGCCTCTACGTCTCCGTGGGACCTTTATATACACCAATAACGTAATATAACCTAACCTAACCCAACCTAACATCTCGGCGGTAATATTTGGCAACATTACTGGCTTGTTGGCCCCTACGTCTCCGTGGGACCTTTATATACACCAATAACGTAATATAACCTAACCTAACCCAACCTAACATCTCGGCGGTAATATTTGGTAACATTCCTGGCTTGTTGGCCTCTACGTCTCCGTGGGACCTTTATATACACCAATAACGTAATATAACCTAACCTAACCCAACCTAACATCTCGGCGGTAATATTTGGCCACATTACTGGCTTGTTGGCCCCTACGTCTCCGTGGGACCTTTATATACACCAATAACGTAATATAACCTAACCTAACCCAATCTAACATCGCGGCTGTAATATTTGACAACATTCCTGGCGAGTTGGCCTCTACGTCTCCGTGGGACCTTCATATACATCAATAACGAAATATAAACTAACCTAACCCAACCTATCATCTCGGCGGTAATATTTGGCAACATTCCTGGCTTGTTGGCTTCTACGCCTCCGTGGGACATTTATATACATCAATAACGTAATATAACCTAACCAAACCCAACCTATCATCTCGGCGGTAATATTTGACAATATTCATGGCGAGTTGGCCCCTACGTCTGCGTGGGTCCTTCATAAACCTCAATAACGTAATATAACCTAACCTAACCCAACCTATCATCTCGGCGGTAATATTTGACAACATTCCTGGCATGTTGGCCTCTACGTCTCCGTGGGACCTGTATATACGTCAATAACGTAATCTAACCTAACCTAACCCAATCTAACATCGCGGCTGTAATAATTGACAACATTCCTGGCATGTTGGCCTCTACGTCTCCGTGAGACCTTCATATACATCAATAACGAATTATAACCAAACCTGACCCAACCTATTATCTCGGCGGTAATATTTGACCACATACCTGGAGAGTTCGCCTCTACGTCTGCGTGGGACCTTCATATACATCAATAACGTAATATAACCTCACCTAACCCAACCTAACATCTCGGCGGTAATATTTGGCAACATTCCTGGCTTGTTGGCCTCTACGTCTCCCTGGGACCTTTATATACACCAATAACGTAATATAACCTAACCTAACCCAATCTGTCATGTCGGCGGTCATATTTCAGAAAATTCCTGGCGAGTTGGCTTCGACGTCTGTGTGGGACCTTTATATACATCAAGAACGTAATATAACCTAACCTACCCCAACCTAACAACTCGGCGGTAATATTTGGCAACATTCCTGGCTTGTTGGCCTCTACGTTTCCGTGGTTCCTTTGTATACATCAATAACGTAATATAACCTAACGTAACCCAATCTAACATCCTGGCTGTAATATTTGACAACATTCCTGGCATGTTGGCATCTACGTCTCCGTGGGACCTTTATATACGTCAATAACGTAATATAACCTAACCTAACCCAACCTAATATCTCGGCGGTTATAATTGGCAACATTCCTGGCTTGTTGGCCTCTACGTCTCCGTGGGACCTTTATATACATCAATAACGTAATATAACCTAACCTATTCCAACCTATCATCTCGGCGGTAATATTTGACAATATTCTTGACGAGATGGCCCCTACGTCTACGTGGGTCCTTCATATACATCAATAACGTAATATAACCTAACCTAACCCAACTTATCATCTCGGCGGTAATATTTGACAACATTCCTGGCATGTTGGCCTCTACGTCTCCGTGAGACCTTCATATACATCAATAACGAATTATAACCAAACCTAACCCAACCTAACATCTCGGCTGTAATATTTGTCAACATTCCTGGCATGTTGGCCTCTACGTCTCCGTGGGACCTTTATATACACCAATAACGTAATATAACCTAACCTAAGCCAATCTGTCATGTCGGCGGTCATATTTCAGAAAATTCCAGGCGAGTTGGCTTCGACGTCTGCGTGGGACCTTTATATACATCAAGAACGTAATATAACCTAACCTACCCCAACCTAAAAACTCGGCGGTAATATTTGGCAACATTCCTGGCATGTTGGCCTCTACGTCTCCGTGGGACCTTCATATACATCAATAACGAAATATAACCAAACCTAACCCAACCTATCATCTCGGCGGTAATATTTGACCACATACCTGGCGAGTTGGCCTCTACGTCTCCGTGGCATCTTGATATACATCAATAACGTAATATAACCTAACCTGACCCAACCTAACCTCTCGGCGCTACTATTTGACAACATTCCTGGCGAGTTGTCATCTACGTCTCCGTGGGACCTTCATATACATCAATAACGAAATATAACCTAACCTAACCCAACCTATCATCTCGGCGGTAATATTTGGCAACATTCCTGGCTTGTTGGCCTCTACGTCTCCGTGGGACCTTTATATACGTCAATAACGTAATCTAACCTAACCTAACCCAATCTAACATCGCGGCTGTAATAATTGACAACATTCTTGGCATGTTGGCCTCTACGTCTCCGTGAGACCTTCATATACATCAATAACGAGTTATAACCAAACCTAACCCAACCTATTATCTCTGCGGTAATATTTGACCACATACCTGGCGAGTTGGCCTCTACGTCTCCGTGGGATCTTCATATACATCAACAACGTAATATAACCTAACCTAACCCAACCTAACATCTCGGCGGTAATATTTGGCAACATTCCTGGCTTGTTGGCCTCTACGCCTCCGTGGGACATTTATATACATCAATAACGTAATATAACCTAACCTAACCCAACCTATCATCGCGGCGGTAATATTTGAAAATATTCCTGGCGAGTTGGCCCCTCCGTCTACGTGGGACCTTTATATACATCAATAACGTAATATAACCTAACCTAACCCAATCTAACATCGCGGCTGTAATATTTGACAACATTCCTGGCATGTTGGCCTCTACGTCTCCGTGGGACCTTTATATACGTCAATAACGTAATCTAACCTAACCTAACCCAACCTAACATCTCGGCGGTAATATTTGGCAACATTCCTGGCTTGTTGGCTTCTACGTCTCCGTGGGACCTTTATATACACAAATAACGTAATATAACCTAACCTAAGCCAATCTGTCATGTCGGCGGTCATATTTCAGAAAATTCCTGGCGAGTTGGCTTCGACGTCTGCGTGGGACCTTTATATACATCAAGAACGTAATATAACCTAACCTAACCCAACCTATCATCTCGGCGGTAATATTTGACAACATTCCTGGCATGTTGGCCTCTACGTCTCCGTGGGACCTGTATATACGTCAATAACGTAATCTAACCTAACCTAACCCAATCTAACATCGCGGCTGTAATAATTGACAACATTCCTGGCATGTTGGCCTCTACGTCTCCGTGAGACCTTCATATACATCAATAACGAATTATAACCAAACCTGACCCAACCTATTATCTCGGCGGTAATATTTGACCACATACCTGGAGAGTTCGCCTCTACGTCTGCGTGGGACCTTCATATACATCAATAACGTAATATAACCTCACCTAACCCAACCTAACATCTCGGCGGTAATATTTGGCAACATTCCTGGCTTGTTGGCCTCTACGTCTCCCTGGGACCTTTATATACACCAATAACGTAATATAACCTAACCTAACCCAATCTGTCATGTCGGCGGTCATATTTCAGAAAATTCCTGGCGAGTTGGCTTCGACGTCTGTGTGGGACCTTTATATACATCAAGAACGTAATATAACCTAACCTACCCCAACCTAACAACTCGGCGGTAATATTTGGCAACATTCCTGGCTTGTTGGCCTCTACGTTTCCGTGGTTCCTTTGTATACATCAATAACGTAATATAACCTAACGTAACCCAATCTAACATCGCGGCTGTAATATTTGACAACATTCCTGGCATGTTGGCATCTACGTCTCCGTGGGACCTTTATATACGTCAATAACGTAATATAACCTAACCTAACCCAACCTAACATCTCGGCGGTTATAATTGGCAACATTCCTGGCTTGTTGGCCTCTACGTCTCCGTGGGACCTTTATATACATCAATAACGTAATATAACCTAACCTATTCCAACCTATCATCTCGGCGGTAATATTTGACAATATTCTTGACGAGATGGCCCCTACGTCTACGTGGGTCCTTCATATACATCAATAACGTAATATAACCTAACCTAACCCAACTTATCATCTCGGCGGTAATATTTGACAACATTCCTGGCATGTTGGCCTCTACGTCTCCGTGAGACCTTCATATACATCAATAACGAATTATAACCAAACCTAACCCAACCTAACATCTCGGCTGTAATATTTGTCAACATTCCTGGCATGTTGGCCTCTACGTCTCCGTGGCATCTTGATATACATCAATAACGTAATATAACCTAACCTGACCCAACCTAACCTCTCGGCGCTACTATTTGACAACATTCCTGGCGAGTTGTCATCTACGTCTCCGTGGGACCTTCATATACATCAATAACGAAATATAACCTAACCTAACCCAACCTATCATCTCGGCGGTAATATTTGGCAACATTCCTGGCTTGTTGGCCTCTACGTCTCCGTGGGACCTTTATATACGTCAATAACGTAATCTAACCTAACCTAACCCAATCTAACATCGCGGCTGTAATAATTGACAACATTCTTGGCATGTTGGCCTCTACGTCTCCGTGAGACCTTCATATACATCAATAACGAGTTATAACCAAACCTAACCCAACCTATTATCTCTGCGGTAATATTTGACCACATACCTGGCGAGTTGGCCTCTACGTCTCCGTGGGATCTTCATATACATCAACAACGTAATATAACCTAACCTAACCCAACCTAACATCTCGGCGGTAATATTTGGCAACATTCCTGGCTTGTTGGCCTCTACGCCTCCGTGGGACATTTATATACATCAATAACGTAATATAACCTAACCTAACCCAACCTATCATCGCGGCGGTAATATTTGAAAATATTCCTGGCGAGTTGGCCCCTCCGTCTACGTGGGACCTTTATATACATCAATAACGTAATATAACCTAACCTAACCCAATCTAACATCGCGGCTGTAATATTTGACAACATTCCTGGCATGTTGGCCTCTACGTCTCCGTGGGACCTTTATATACGTCAATAACGTAATCTAACCTAACCTAACCCAACCTAACATCTCGGCGGTAATATTTGGCAACATTCCTGGCTTGTTGGCTTCTACGTCTCCGTGGGACCTTTATATACACAAATAACGTAATATAACCTAACCTAAGCCAATCTGTCATGTCGGCGGTCATATTTCAGAAAATTCCTGGCGAGTTGGCTTCGACGTCTGCGTGGGACCTTTATATACATCAAGAACGTAATATAACCTAACCTAACCCAACCTATCATCTCGGCGGTAATATTTGACAATATTCCTGGCGAGTTGGCCCCTACGTCTACGTGGGTCCTTCATAAACCTCAATAACGTAATATAACCTAACCTAACCCAATCTGTCATGTCGGCGGTCATATTTCAGAAAATTCCTGGCGAGTTGGCTTCGACGTCTGTGTGGGACTTTTATATACATCAAGAACGTAATATAACCTTACCTACCCCAACCTAACAACTCGGCGGTAATATTTGGCAACATTCCTGGCTTGCTGGCCTCTACGTCTCCGTGGTTCCTTTGTATGCATCAATAACGTAATATAACCTAACCTAACCCAATCTAACATCGCGGCTGTAATATTTGACAACATACCTGGCATGTTGGCATCTACGTCTCCGTGGGACCTTTATATACATCAATAACGTAATATAACCCAACCTAACCCAACCTATCACCTCGGCGGTAATATTTGGCAACATTCCTGGCTTGTTGGCCTCTACGCCTCCGTGGGACATTTATATACATCAATAACGTAATATAACCTAACCTAACCCAACCTATCATCGCGGCGGTAATATTTGAAAATATTCCTGGCGAGTTGGCCCCTCCGTCTACGTGGGACCTTTATATACATCAATAACGTAATATAACCTAACCTAACCCAATCTAACATCGCGGCTGTAATATTTGACAACATTCCTGGCATGTTGGCCTCTACGTCTCCGTGGGACCTTTATATACGTCAATAACGTAATCTAACCTAACCTAACCCAATCTAACATCGCGGCTGTAATAATTGACAACATTCCTGGCATGTTGGCCTCTACGTCTCCGTGGGACCTTCATATACATCAATAACGAATTATAACCAAACCTAACCCAACCCATTATCTCGGCGGTAATCTTTGACCACATAACTGGCGAGTTGGCCTCTACGTCTCCGTGGGATCTTCATATACATCAATAACGTAATATAACCTAACCAAACCCAACCTAACATCTCGGCGGTAATATTTGGCAACATTCCTGGCTTGTTGGCTTCTACGTCTCCGTGGGACCTTTATGTACACAAATAACGTAATATAACCTAACCTAAGCCAATCTGTCATGTCGGCGGTCATATTTCAGAAAATTCCTGGCGAGTTGGCTTCGACGTCTGCGTGGGACCTTTATATACATCAAGAACGTAATATAACCTAACGTAACCCAACCTAACATCTCGGCGGTAATATTTGGCAACATTCAGTGCATGTTGGCCTCTACGTCTCCGTGAGACCTTCATATACATCAATAACGAATTATAACCAAACCTAACCCAACCTATTATCTCGGCGGTAATCTTTGACCACATAACTGGCGAGTTGGCCTCTACGTCTCCGTGGGGTCTTCATATTCATCAATAACGTAATATAACCTAACCAAACCCAACCTAACATCTCGGCGGTAATATTTGGCAACATTCCTGGCTTGTTGGCCTCTACGTCTCCGTGGGACCTTTATATACACCAATAACGTAATATAACCTAACCTAAGCCAATCTGTCATGTCGGCGGTCATATTTCAGAAAATTCCTGGCGAGTTGGCTTCGACGTCTGCGTGGGACATTTATATACATCAAGAACGTAATATAACCTAACCTAACCCAACCTAACATCTCGGCGGTAATATTTGGCAACATTCCTGGCTTGTTGGCCTCTACGTCTCCGTGGGACCCTTATATACACCAATAACGTAATATAACCTAACCTAACCCAATCTGTCATGTCGGCGGTCATATTTCAGAAAATTCCTGGCGAGTTGGCTTCGACGTCTGTGTGGGACCTTTATATACATCAAGAACGTAATATAACCTAACCTACCCCAACCTAACAACTCGGCGGTAATATTTGGCAACATTCCTGGCTTGTTGGCATCTACGTCTCCGTGGGACCTTTATATACATCCGTAACCTAATATAACCTAACCTAACCCAACCTAACTTCTCGGCGGTAATAATTGGCAACATTCCTGGCATGTTGGCCTCTACGTCTCCGTGGGACCTGTATATACGTCAATAACGTAATCTAACCTAACCTAACCCAATCTAACATCGCGGCTGTAATAATTGACAACATTCCTGGCATGTTGGCCTCTACGTCTCCGTGAGACCTTCATATACATCAATAACGAATTATAACCAAACCTGACCCAACCTATTATCTCGGCGGTAATATTTGACCACATACCTGGAGAGTTCGCCTCTACGTCTGCGTGGGACCTTCATATACATCAATAACGTAATATAACCTCACCTAACCCAACCTAACATCTCGGCGGTAATATTTGGCAACATTCCTGGCTTGTTGGCCTCTACGTCTCCCTGGGACCTTTATATACACCAATAACGTAATATAACCTAACCTAACCCAATCTGTCATGTCCGCGGTCATATTTCAGAAAATTCCTGGCGAGTTGGCTTCGACGTCTGTGTGGGACCTTTATATACATCAAGAACGTAATATAACCTAACCTACCCCAACCTAACAACTCGGCGGTAATATTTGGCAACATTCCTGGCTTGTTGGCCTCTACGTTTCCGTGGTTCCTTTGTATACATCAATAACGTAATATAACCTAACCTAACCCAATCTAACATCGCGGCTGTAATATTTGACAACATTCCTGGCATGTTGGCATCTACGTCTCCGTGGGACCTTTATATACGTCAATAACGTAATATAACCTAACCTAACCCAACCTAACATCTCGGCGGTTATAATTGGCAACATTCCTGGCTTGTTGGCCTCTACGTCTCCGTGGGACCTTTATATACATCAATAACGTAATATAACCTAACCTAATCCAACCTATCATCTCGGCGGTAATATTTGACATCATTCCTGGCGAGTTGGCTTCTCCGTCTCCGTGGGACCTTTATATATATCAATAACGTAATATAACCTAACCTAACCCAAAGTAACATTTCGGCGGTAATATTTGACATCATTCCTGCCGAGTTCGCCTCTGCGTCTCCGTTTGACCTTCATTTACATCAAGAACGTAATATAACCTAACCTAACCCAACCTAACATCTCGGCGGTAATATTTGACATAATTCCTGGCGAGTTGGCCTCTACGTCTCCGTTTGACCTTTATATACATCAATAACGAAATATAACCTAACCTAACCCAACCTATCATCTCGGCGGTAATATTGTACAATATTCCTGGCGAGTTGGCTTCTCCGTCTCCGTGGGACATTTATATACATCAATAACGTAACATAACATAACCTAACCCAACCTAACATCTCGGCGGTAATTTTTGACATCATTCCTGGCGAGTTGGCCTCTACGTCTCCGTTTGACCTTTATATACATTAATAACGTAATATAACCTAACCTAACCCAACCTAACATCTCAGCGGTAATATTTGACATCATTCCTGGCGAGTTGGCTTCTCCGTCTCCGTGGGACCTTTATATATATCATTAACGTAATATAACCTAACCTAACCCAACCTAACATCTCGGCGGTAATATTTGACATAATTCCTGGCGAGTTGGCCTTTACGTCTCCGTTTGACCTTCATATACATCAATAACTTAATATAACGTAACCTAACCCAACCTATCATCTCGGCGGTAATATTTGACAACATTCCTGGCGAGTTGGCCTCTATGTCCCCGTGGGACCTTTATATACATCAATAACGTAATATAACCTAACCTAACCCAACCTATCATCTCGGCGGTAATATTTGACATCATTCCTGGCGAGTTGGCCTCTACGTCTCCGTTGGACCTTTATATATATCAATAACGTAATGTAACCTAACCTAACCCAACCTAACATCTCGGCGGTATTATTTGACCACATTCCTGTCTTGTTGGCCCCTACATCTCCGTGGGACCTTTATATACATCAATAACGTAATATAACCTAACCTAACCCAACCTAACATCTCGGCGGTAATATTTTGCACCATTCCTGGCGAGTCGGCCTATACGTCTCCGTCGGACCTTTATATACATCAATAACGTAACATAACATAACCTAACCCAACCTAACATCTCGGCGGTAATATTTGAAAACATTCCTGGCGAGTTGGCTTCTCCGTCTCCGTGGGAACTTTATTTACATCAATAACGTAATATAACCTAACCTAACCCAACCTAACATCTCGGCGGTAATATTTGACCACATTCCTGTCTTGTTGGCCTCTCCGTCTCCGTGGGACCTTCATATACATCAATAACGAAATATAACCTAACCTAACCCAACCTATCATCTCGGCGGTAATATTGTACAATATTCCTGGCGAGTTGGCCTCTACGTCTCCGTGGGATCTTGATATACATCAATAACGTAATATAACCTAACCTGACCCAACCTAACCTCTCGGCGCTACTATTTGACAACATTCCAAGCGAGTTGGCATCTACGTCTCCGTGGGACCTTCATATACATCAATAACGAAATATAACCTAACCTAACCCAACCTATCATCTCGGCGGTAATATTTGGCAACATTCCTGGCTTGTTGGCCTCTACGTCTCCGTGGTTCCTTTGTATACATCAATAACGTAATATAACCTAACCTAATCCAATCTAAAATCGCGGCTGTAATATTTGACAACATTCCTGGCTTGTTGGCCTCTACGCCTCCGTGGGACATTTATATACATCAATAACGTAATATAACCTAACCTAACCCAACCTATCATCTCGGCGGTAATATTTGACAATATTCCTGGCGAGTTGGCCCCTACGTCTACGTGGGTCCTTCATAAACCTCAATAACGTAATATAACCTAACCTAACCCAACCTATCATCTCGGCGGTAATATTTGACAACATTCCTGGCGAGTTGGCCTCTACGTCTCCGTGGGACCTTTATATACATCAATAACGTAATATAACCTAACCTAACCCAATCTAACATCTCGGCGGTAATATTTGACCACATACCTGGCGAGTTGGCCTCTACGTCTCCGTGGCATCTTGATATACATCAATAACGTAATATAACCTAACCTGACCCAACCTAACCTCTCGGCGCTACTATTTGACAACATTCCTGGCGAGTTGTCATCTACGTCTCCGTGGGACCTTCATATACATCAATAACGAAATATAACCTAACCTAACCCAACCTATCATCTCGGCGGTAATATTTGGCAACATTCCTGGCTTGTTGGCCTCTACGTCTCCGTGGGACCTTTATATACGTCAATAACGTAATCTAACCTAACCTAACCCAATCTAACATCGCGGCTGTAATAATTGACAACATTCTTGGCATGTTGGCCTCTGCGTCTCCGTGAGACCTTCATATACATCAATAACGAGTTATAACCAAACCTAACCCAACCTATTATCTCTGCGGTAATATTTGACCACATACCTGGCGAGTTGGCCTCTACGTCTCCGTGGGATCTTCATATACATCAACAACGTAATATAACCTAACCTAACCCAACCTAACATCTCGGCGGTAATATTTGGCAACATTCCTGGCTTGTTGGCCTCTACGCCTCCGTGGGACATTTATATACATCAATAACGTAATATAACCTAACCTAACCCAACCTATCATCGCGGCGGTAATATTTGAAAATATTCCTGGCGAGTTGGCCCCTCCGTCTACGTGGGACCTTTATATACATCAATAACGTAATATAACCTAACCTAACCCAATCTAACATCGCGGCTGTAATATTTGACAACATTCCTGGCATGTTGGCCTCTACGTCTCCGTGGGACCTTTATATACGTCAATAACGTAATCTAACCTAACCTAACCCAACCTAACATCTCGGCGGTAATATTTGGCAACATTCCTGGCTTGTTGGCTTCTACGTCTCCGTGGGACCTTTATATACACAAATAACGTAATATAACCTAACCTAAGCCAATCTGTCATGTCGGCGGTCATATTTCAGAAAATTCCTGGCGAGTTGGCTTCGACGTCTGCGTGGGACCTTTATATACATCAAGAACGTAATATAACCTAACCTAACCCAACCTATCATCTCGGCGGTAATATTTGACAATATTCCTGGCGAGTTGGCCCCTACGTCTACGTGGGTCCTTCATAAACCTCAATAACGTAATATAACCTAACCTAACCCAATCTGTCATGTCGGCGGTCATATTTCAGAAAATTCCTGGCGAGTTGGCTTCGACGTCTGTGTGGGACTTTTATATACATCAAGAACGTAATATAACCTTACCTACCCCAACCTAACAACTCGGCGGTAATATTTGGCAACATTCCTGGCTTGCTGGCCTCTACGTCTCCGTGGTTCCTTTGTATGCATCAATAACGTAATATAACCTAACCTAACCCAATCTAACATCGCGGCTGTAATATTTGACAACATACCTGGCATGTTGGCATCTACGTCTCCGTGGGACCTTTATATACATCAATAACGTAATATAACCCAACCTAACCCAACCTATCACCTCGGCGGTAATATTTGGCAACATTCCTGGCTTGTTGGCCTCTACGCCTCCGTGGGACATTTATATACATCAATAACGTAATATAACCTAACCTAACCCAACCTATCATCGCGGCGGTAATATTTGAAAATATTCCTGGCGAGTTGGCCCCTCCGTCTACGTGGGACCTTTATATACATCAATAACGTAATATAACCTAACCTAACCCAATCTAACATCGCGGCTGTAATATTTGACAACATTCCTGGCATGTTGGCCTCTACGTCTCCGTGGGACCTTTATATACGTCAATAACGTAATCTAACCTAACCTAACCCAATCTAACATCGCGGCTGTAATAATTGACAACATTCCTGGCATGTTGGCCTCTACGTCTCCGTGGGACCTTCATATACATCAATAACGAATTATAACCAAACCTAACCCAACCCATTATCTCGGCGGTAATCTTTGACCACATAACTGGCGAGTTGGCCTCTACGTCTCCGTGGGATCTTCATATACATCAATAACGTAATATAACCTAACCAAACCCAACCTAACATCTCGGCGGTAATATTTGGCAACATTCCTGGCTTGTTGGCTTCTACGTCTCCGTGGGACCTTTATGTACACAAATAACGTAATATAACCTAACCTAAGCCAATCTGTCATGTCGGCGGTCATATTTCAGAAAATTCCTGGCGAGTTGGCTTCGACGTCTGCGTGGGACCTTTATATACATCAAGAACGTAATATAACCTAACGTAACCCAACCTAACATCTCGGCGGTAATATTTGGCAACATTCAGTGCATGTTGGCCTCTACGTCTCCGTGAGACCTTCATATACATCAATAACGAATTATAACCAAACCTAACCCAACCTATTATCTCGGCGGTAATCTTTGACCACATAACTGGCGAGTTGGCCTCTACGTCTCCGTGGGGTCTTCATATTCATCAATAACGTAATATAACCTAACCAAACCCAACCTAACATCTCGGCGGTAATATTTGGCAACATTCCTGGCTTGTTGGCCTCTACGTCTCCGTGGGACCTTTATATACACCAATAACGTAATATAACCTAACCTAAGCCAATCTGTCATGTCGGCGGTCATATTTCAGAAAATTCCTGGCGAGTTGGCTTCGACGTCTGCGTGGGACATTTATATACATCAAGAACGTAATATAACCTAACCTAACCCAACCTAACATCTCGGCGGTAATATTTGGCAACATTCCTGGCTTGTTGGCCTCTACGTCTCCGTGGGACCCTTATATACACCAATAACGTAATATAACCTAACCTAACCCAATCTGTCATGTCGGCGGTCATATTTCAGAAAATTCCTGGCGAGTTGGCTTCGACGTCTGTGTGGGACCTTTATATACATCAAGAACGTAATATAACCTAACCTACCCCAACCTAACAACTCGGCGGTAATATTTGGCAACATTCCTGGCTTGTTGGCATCTACGTCTCCGTGGGACCTTTATATACATCCGTAACCTAATATAACCTAACCTAACCCAACCTAACTTCTCGGCGGTAATAATTGGCAACATTCCTGGCTTGTTGGCCTCTACGTCTCCGTGGGACCTTTATATACATCAATAACGTAATATAACCTACCCTAATCCAACCTAACATCTCGGCGGTAATATTTGGCAACATTCCTGGCTTGTTGGCCTCTACGTCTCCGTGGGACCTTTATATACACCAATAACGTAATATAACCTAACGTAACCCAACCTAACATCTCGGCGGTAATATTTGGCAACATTCAGTGCATGTTGGCCTCTACGTCTCCGTGAGACCTTCATATACATCAATAACGAATTATAACCAAACCTAACCCAACCTATTATCTCGGCGGTAATCTTTGACCACATAACTGGCGAGTTGGCCTCTACGTCTCCGTGGGGTCTTCATATTCATCAATAACGTAATATAACCTAACCAAACCCAACCTAACATCTCGGCGGTAATATTTGGGAACATTCCTGGCTTGTTGGCCTCTACGTCTCCGTGGGACCTTTATATACACCAATAACGTAATATAACCTAACCTAAGCCAATCTGTCATGTCGGCGGTCATATTTCAGAAAATTCCTGGCGATTTGGCTTCGACGTCTGCGTGGGACATTTATATACATCAAGAACGTAATATAACCTAACCTAACCCAACCTAACATCTCGGCGGTAATATTTGGCAACATTCCTGGCTTGTTGGCCTCTACGTCTCCGTGGGACCCTTATATACACCAATAAAGTAATATAACCTAACCTAACCCAATCTGTCATGTCGGCGGTCATATTTCAGAAAATTCCTGGCGAGTTGGCTTCGACGTCTGTGTGGGACCTTTATATACATCAAGAACGTAATATAACCTAACCTACCCCAACCTAACAACTCGGCGGTAATATTTGGCAACATTCCTGGGTTGTTGGCATCTACGTCTCCGTGGGACCTTTATATACATCCGTAACCTAATATAACCTAACCTAACCCAACCTAACATCTCGGCGGTAATAATTGGCAACATTCCTGGCTTGTTGGCCTCTACGTCTCCGTGGGACCTTTATATACATCAATAACGTAATATAACCTACCCTAATCCAACCTAACGTCTCGGCGGTAATATTTGGCAACATTCCTGGCTTGTTGGCCTCTACGTCTCCGTGGGACCTTTATATACACCAATAACGTAATATAACCTAACCTAACCCAATCTGTCATGTCGGCGGTCATATTTCAGAAAATTCCTGGCGAGTTGGCTTCGACGTCTGTGTGGGACCTTTATATACATCAAGAACGTAATATAACCTAACCTACCGCAACCTAACAACTCGGCGGTAATATTTGGCAACATTCCTGGCTTGTTGGCCTCTACGTTTCCGTGGTTCCTTTGTATACATCAATAACGTAATATAACCTAACCTAACCCAATCTAACATCGCGGCTGTAATATTTGACAACATTCCTGGCATGTTGGCATCTACGTCTCCGTGGGACCTTTATATACGTCAATAACGTAATATAACCTAACCTAACCCAACCTAACATCTCGGCGGTTATAATTGGCAACATTCCTGGCTTGTTGGCCTCTACGTCTCCGTGGGACCTTTATATACATCAATAACGTAATATAACCTAACCTAATCCAACCTATCATCTCGGCGGTAATATTTGACAATATTCTTGACGAGATGGCCCCTACGTCTACGTGGGTCCTTCATATACATCAATAACGTAATATAACCTAACCTAACCCAACCTATCATCTCGGCGGTAATATTTGACAACATTCCTGGCATGTTGGCCTCTACGTCTCCGTGAGACCTTCATATACATCAATAACGAATTATAACCAAACCTAACCCAACCTAACATCTCGGCTGTAATATTTGTCAACATTCCTGGCATGTTGGCCTCTACGTCTCCGTGGGACCTTTATATACACCAATAACGTAATATAACCTAACCTAAGCCAATCTGTCATGTCGGCGGTCATATTTCAGAAAATTCCAGGCGAGTTGGCTTCGACGTCTGCGTGGGACCTTTATGTACATCAAGAACGTAATATAACCTAACCTACCCCAACCTAAAAACTCGGCGGTAATATTTGGCAACATTCCTGGCATGTTGGCCTCTACGTCTCCGTGGGACCTTCATATACATCAATAACGAAATATAACCAAACCTAACCCAACCTATCATCTCGGCGGTAATATTTGACCACATACCTGGCGAGTTGGCCTCTACGTCTCCGTGGCATCTTGATATACATCAATAACGTAATATAACCTAACCTGACCCAACCTAACCTCTCGGCGCTACTATTTGACAACATTCCTGGCGAGTTGGCATCTACGTCTCCGTGGGACCTTCATATACATCAATAACGAAATATAACCTAACCTACCCCAACCTAACAACTCGGCGGTAATATTTGGCAACATTCCTGGCATGTTGGCCTTTACGTCTCCGTGGGACCTTCATATACATCAATAACGAAATATAACCAAACCTAACCCAACCTATCATCTCGGCGGTAATATTTGACCACATACCTGGCGAGTTGGCCTCTACGTCTCCGTGGGATCTTGATATACGTCAATAACGTAATATAACCTAACCTGACCCAACCTAACCTCTCGGCGCTACTATTTGACAACATTCCTGGCGAGTTGGCATCTACGTCTCCGTGGGACCTTCATATACATCAATAACGAAATATAACCTAACCTAACCCAACCTATCATCTCGGCGGTAATATTTGGCAACATTCCTGGCTTGTTGGCCTCTACGTCTCCGTGGGACCTTTATATACGTCAATAACGTAATCTAACCTAACCTAACCCAATCTAACATCGCGGCTGTAATAATTGACAACATTCTTGGCATGTTGGCCTCTACGTCTCCGTGAGACCTTCATATACATCAATAACGAATTATAACCAAACCTAACCCAATCTAACATCGCGGCTGTAATATTTGACAACATTCCTGGCATGTTGGCATCTACGTCTCCGTGGGACCTTTATATACGTCAATAACGTAATATAACCTAACCTAACCCAACCTAACATCTCGGCGGTTATAATTGGCAACATTCCTGGCTTGTTGGCCTCTACGTCTCCGTGGGACCTTTATATACATCAATAACGTAATATAACCTAACCTAATCCAACCTATCATCTCGGCGGTAATATTTGACAATATTCTTGACGAGATGGCCCCTACGTCTACGTGGGTCCTTCATATACATCAATAACGTAATATAACCTAACCTAACCCAACCTATCATCTCGGCGGTAATATTTGACAACATTCCTGGCGAGTTGGCCTCTACGTCTCCGTGGGACCTTCATATACATCAATAACGAAATATAAACTAACCTAACCCAACCTATCATCTCGGCGGTAATATTTGGCAACATTCCTGGCTTGTTGGCTTCTACGCCTCCGTGGGACATTTATATACATCAATAACGTAATATAACCTAACCAAACCCAACCTATCATCTCGGCGGTAATATTTGACAATATTCATGGCGAGTTGGCCCCTACGTCTGCGTGGGTCCTTCATAAACCTCAATAACGTAATATAACCTAACCTAACCCAACCTATCATCTCGGCGGTAATATTTGACAACATTCCTGGCATGTTGGCCTCTACGTCTCCGTGGGACCTGTATATACGTCAATAACGTAATCTAACCTAACCTAACCCAATCTAACATCGCGGCTGTAATAATTGACAACATTCCTGGCATGTTGGCCTCTACGTCTCCGT
Organism: Xylocopa violacea; assembly: GCA_963969225.1. Taxonomy (NCBI): domain Eukaryota; kingdom Metazoa; phylum Arthropoda; class Insecta; order Hymenoptera; family Apidae; genus Xylocopa; species Xylocopa violacea. The sequence goes on along the minus strand of CAXAJV010000016.1, from coordinate 5,162,201 downwards.
GAGACCTTCATATACATCAATAACGAATTATAACCAAACCTGACCCAACCTATTATCTCGGCGGTAATATTTGACCACATACCTGGAGAGTTCGCCTCTACGTCTGCGTGGGACCTTCATATACATCAATAACGTAATATAACCTCACCTAACCCAACCTAACATCTCGGCGGTAATATTTGGCAACATTCCTGGCTTGTTGGCCTCTACGTCTCCCTGGGACCTTTATATACACCAATAACGTAATATAACCTAACCTAACCCAATCTGTCATGTCGGCGGTCATATTTCAGAAAATTCCTGGCGAGTTGGCTTCGACGTCTGTGTGGGACCTTTATATACATCAAGAACGTAATATAACCTAACCTACCCCAACCTAACAACTCGGCGGTAATATTTGGCAACATTCCTGGCTTGTTGGCCTCTACGTTTCCGTGGTTCCTTTGTATACATCAATAACGTAATATAACCTAACGTAACCCAATCTAACATCGCGGCTGTAATATTTGACAACATTCCTGGCATGTTGGCATCTACGTCTCCGTGGGACCTTTATATACGTCAATAACGTAATATAACCTAACCTAACCCAACCTAACATCTCGGCGGTTATAATTGGCAACATTCCTGGCTTGTTGGCCTCTACGTCTCCGTGGGACCTTTATATACATCAATAACGTAATATAACCTAACCTATTCCAACCTATCATCTCGGCGGTAATATTTGACAATATTCTTGACGAGATGGCCCCTACGTCTACGTGGGTCCTTCATATACATCAATAACGTAATATAACCTAACCTAACCCAACTTATCATCTCGGCGGTAATATTTGACAACATTCCTGGCATGTTGGCCTCTACGTCTCCGTGAGACCTTCATATACATCAATAACGAATTATAACCAAACCTAACCCAACCTAACATCTCGGCTGTAATATTTGTCAACATTCCTGGCATGTTGGCCTCTACGTCTCCGTGGGACCTTTATATACACCAATAACGTAATATAACCTAACCTAAGCCAATCTGTCATGTCGGCGGTCATATTTCAGAAAATTCCAGGCGAGTTGGCTTCGACGTCTGCGTGGGACCTTTATATACATCAAGAACGTAATATAACCTAACCTACCCCAACCTAAAAACTCGGCGGTAATATTTGGCAACATTCCTGGCATGTTGGCCTCTACGTCTCCGTGGGACCTTCATATACATCAATAACGAAATATAACCAAACCTAACCCAACCTATCATCTCGGCGGTAATATTTGACCACATACCTGGCGAGTTGGCCTCTACGTCTCCGTGGCATCTTGATATACATCAATAACGTAATATAACCTAACCTGACCCAACCTAACCTCTCGGCGCTACTATTTGACAACATTCCTGGCGAGTTGTCATCTACGTCTCCGTGGGACCTTCATATACATCAATAACGAAATATAACCTAACCTAACCCAACCTATCATCTCGGCGGTAATATTTGGCAACATTCCTGGCTTGTTGGCCTCTACGTCTCCGTGGGACCTTTATATACGTCAATAACGTAATCTAACCTAACCTAACCCAATCTAACATCGCGGCTGTAATAATTGACAACATTCTTGGCATGTTGGCCTCTGCGTCTCCGTGAGACCTTCATATACATCAATAACGAGTTATAACCAAACCTAACCCAACCTATTATCTCTGCGGTAATATTTGACCACATACCTGGCGAGTTGGCCTCTACGTCTCCGTGGGATCTTCATATACATCAACAACGTAATATAACCTAACCTAACCCAACCTAACATCTCGGCGGTAATATTTGGCAACATTCCTGGCTTGTTGGCCTCTACGCCTCCGTGGGACATTTATATACATCAATAACGTAATATAACCTAACCTAACCCAACCTATCATCGCGGCGGTAATATTTGAAAATATTCCTGGCGAGTTGGCCCCTCCGTCTACGTGGGACCTTTATATACATCAATAACGTAATATAACCTAACCTAACCCAATCTAACATCGCGGCTGTAATATTTGACAACATTCCTGGCATGTTGGCCTCTACGTCTCCGTGGGACCTTTATATACGTCAATAACGTAATCTAACCTAACCTAACCCAACCTAACATCTCGGCGGTAATATTTGGCAACATTCCTGGCTTGTTGGCTTCTACGTCTCCGTGGGACCTTTATATACACAAATAACGTAATATAACCTAACCTAAGCCAATCTGTCATGTCGGCGGTCATATTTCAGAAAATTCCTGGCGAGTTGGCTTCGACGTCTGCGTGGGACCTTTATATACATCAAGAACGTAATATAACCTAACCTAACCCAACCTATCATCTCGGCGGTAATATTTGACAATATTCCTGGCGAGTTGGCCCCTACGTCTACGTGGGTCCTTCATAAACCTCAATAACGTAATATAACCTAACCTAACCCAATCTGTCATGTCGGCGGTCATATTTCAGAAAATTCCTGGCGAGTTGGCTTCGACGTCTGTGTGGGACTTTTATATACATCAAGAACGTAATATAACCTTACCTACCCCAACCTAACAACTCGGCGGTAATATTTGGCAACATTCCTGGCTTGCTGGCCTCTACGTCTCCGTGGTTCCTTTGTATGCATCAATAACGTAATATAACCTAACCTAACCCAATCTAACATCGCGGCTGTAATATTTGACAACATACCTGGCATGTTGGCATCTACGTCTCCGTGGGACCTTTATATACATCAATAACGTAGTATAACCCAACCTAACCCAACCTATCACCTCGGCGGTAATATTTGGCAACATTCCTGGCTTGTTGGCCTCTACGCCTCCGTGGGACATTTATATACATCAATAACGTAATATAACCTAACCTAACCCAACCTATCATCGCGGCGGTAATATTTGAAAATATTCCTGGCGAGTTGGCCCCTCCGTCTACGTGGGACCTTTATATACATCAATAACGTAATATAACCTAACCTAACCCAATCTAACATCGCGGCTGTAATATTTGACAACATTCCTGGCATGTTGGCCTCTACGTCTCCGTGGGACCTTTATATACGTCAATAACGTAATCTAACCTAACCTAACCCAATCTAACATCGCGGCTGTAATAATTGACAACATTCCTGGCATGTTGGCCTCTACGTCTCCGTGGGACCTTCATATACATCAATAACGAATTATAACCAAACCTAACCCAACCCATTATCTCGGCGGTAATCTTTGACCACATAACTGGCGAGTTGGCCTCTACGTCTCCGTGGGATCTTCATATACATCAATAACGTAATATAACCTAACCAAACCCAACCTAACATCTCGGCGGTAATATTTGGCAACATTCCTGGCTTGTTGGCTTCTACGTCTCCGTGGGACCTTTATGTACACAAATAACGTAATATAACCTAACCTAAGCCAATCTGTCATGTCGGCGGTCATATTTCAGAAAATTCCTGGCGAGTTGGCTTCGACGTCTGCGTGGGACCTTTATATACATCAAGAACGTAATATAACCTAACGTAACCCAACCTAACATCTCGGCGGTAATATTTGGCAACATTCAGTGCATGTTGGCCTCTACGTCTCCGTGAGACCTTCATATACATCAATAACGAATTATAACCAAACCTAACCCAACCTATTATCTCGGCGGTAATCTTTGACCACATAACTGGCGAGTTGGCCTCTACGTCTCCGTGGGGTCTTCATATTCATCAATAACGTAATATAACCTAACCAAACCCAACCTAACATCTCGGCGGTAATATTTGGCAACATTCCTGGCTTGTTGGCCTCTACGTCTCCGTGGGACCTTTATATACACCAATAACGTAATATAACCTAACCTAAGCCAATCTGTCATGTCGGCGGTCATATTTCAGAAAATTCCTGGCGAGTTGGCTTCGACGTCTGCGTGGGACATTTATATACATCAAGAACGTAATATAACCTAACCTAACCCAACCTAACATCTCGGCGGTAATATTTGGCAACATTCCTGGCTTGTTGGCCTCTACGTCTCCGTGGGACCCTTATATACACCAATAACGTAATATAACCTAACCTAACCCAATCTGTCATGTCGGCGGTCATATTTCAGAAAATTCCTGGCGAGTTGGCTTCGACGTCTGTGTGGGACCTTTATATACATCAAGAACGTAATATAACCTAACCTACCCCAACCTAACAACTCGGCGGTAATATTTGGCAACATTCCTGGCTTGTTGGCATCTACGTCTCCGTGGGACCTTTATATACATCCGTAACCTAATATAACCTAACCTAACCCAACCTAACTTCTCGGCGGTAATAATTGGCAACATTCCTGGCTTGTTGGCCTCTACGTCTCCGTGGGACCTTTATATACATCAATAACGTAATATAACCTACCCTAATCCAACCTAACATCTCGGCGGTAATATTTGGCAACATTCCTGGCTTGTTGGCCTCTACGTCTCCGTGGGACCTTTATATACACCAATAACGTAATATAACCTAACGTAACCCAACCTAACATCTCGGCGGTAATATTTGGCAACATTCAGTGCATGTTGGCCTCTACGTCTCCGTGAGACCTTCATATACATCAATAACGAATTATAACCAAACCTAACCCAACCTATTATCTCGGCGGTAATCTTTGACCACATAACTGGTGAGTTGGCCTCTACGTCTCCGTGGGGTCTTCATATTCATCAATAACGTAATATAACCTAACCAAACCCAACCTAACATCTCGGCGGTAATATTTGGGAACATTCCTGGCTTGTTGGCCTCTACGTCTCCGTGGGACCTTTATATACACCAATAACGTAATATAACCTAACCTAAGCCAATCTGTCATGTCGGCGGTCATATTTCAGAAAATTCCTGGCGATTTGGCTTCGACGTCTGCGTGGGACATTTATATACATCAAGAACGTAATATAACCTAACCTAACCCAACCTAACATCTCGGCGGTAATATTTGGCAACATTCCTGGCTTGTTGGCCTCTACGTCTCCGTGGGACCCTTATATACACCAATAAAGTAATATAACCTAACCTAACCCAATCTGTCATGTCGGCGGTCATATTTCAGAAAATTCCTGGCGAGTTGGCTTCGACGTCTGTGTGGGACCTTTATATACATCAAGAACGTAATATAACCTAACCTACCCCAACCTAACAACTCGGCGGTAATATTTGGCAACATTCCTGGGTTGTTGGCATCTACGTCTCCGTGGGACCTTTATATACATCCGTAACCTAATATAACCTAACCTAACCCAACCTAACATCTCGGCGGTAATAATTGGCAACATTCCTGGCTTGTTGGCCTCTACGTCTCCGTGGGACCTTTATATACATCAATAACGTAATATAACCTACCCTAATCCAACCTAACGTCTCGGCGGTAATATTTGGCAACATTCCTGGCTTGTTGGCCTCTACGTCTCCGTTGGACCTTTATATACACCAATAACGTAATATAACCTAACCTAACCCAATCTGTCATGTCGGCGGTCATATTTCAGAAAATTCCTGGCGAGTTGGCTTCGACGTCTGTGTGGGACCTTTATATACATCAAGAACGTAATATAACCTAACCTACCGCAACCTAACAACTCGGCGGTAATATTTGGCAACATTCCTGGCTTGTTGGCCTCTACGTTTCCGTGGTTCCTTTGTATACATCAATAACGTAATATAACCTAACCTAACCCAATCTAACATCGCGGCTGTAATATTTGACAACATTCCTGGCATGTTGGCATCTACGTCTCCGTGGGACCTTTATATACGTCAATAACGTAATATAACCTAACCTAACCCAACCTAACATCTCGGCGGTTATAATTGGCAACATTCCTGGCTTGTTGGCCTCTACGTCTCCGTGGGACCTTTATATACATCAATAACGTAATATAACCTAACCTAATCCAACCTATCATCTCGGCGGTAATATTTGACAATATTCTTGACGAGATGGCCCCTACGTCTACGTGGGTCCTTCATATACATCAATAACGTAATATAACCTAACCTAACCCAACCTATCATCTCGGCGGTAATATTTGACAACATTCCTGGCATGTTGGCCTCTACGTCTCCGTGAGACCTTCATATACATCAATAACGAATTATAACCAAACCTAACCCAACCTAACATCTCGGCTGTAATATTTGTCAACATTCCTGGCATGTTGGCCTCTACGTCTCCGTGGGACCTTTATATACACCAATAACGTAATATAACCTAACCTAAGCCAATCTGTCATGTCGGCGGTCATATTTCAGAAAATTCCAGGCGAGTTGGCTTCGACGTCTGCGTGGGACCTTTATGTACATCAAGAACGTAATATAACCTAACCTACCCCAACCTAAAAACTCGGCGGTAATATTTGGCAACATTCCTGGCATGTTGGCCTCTACGTCTCCGTGGGACCTTCATATACATCAATAACGAAATATAACCAAACCTAACCCAACCTATCATCTCGGCGGTAATATTTGACCACATACCTGGCGAGTTGGCCTCTACGTCTCCGTGGCATCTTGATATACATCAATAACGTAATATAACCTAACCTGACCCAACCTAACCTCTCGGCGCTACTATTTGACAACATTCCTGGCGAGTTGGCATCTACGTCTCCGTGGGACCTTCATATACATCAATAACGAAATATAACCTAACCTACCCCAACCTAACAACTCGGCGGTAATATTTGGCAACATTCCTGGCATGTTGGCCTTTACGTCTCCGTGGGACCTTCATATACATCAATAACGAAATATAACCAAACCTAACCCAACCTATCATCTCGGCGGTAATATTTGACCACATACCTGGCGAGTTGGCCTCTACGTCTCCGTGGGATCTTGATATACGTCAATAACGTAATATAACCTAACCTGACCCAACCTAACCTCTCGGCGCTACTATTTGACAACATTCCTGGCGAGTTGGCATCTACGTCTCCGTGGGACCTTCATATACATCAATAACGAAATATAACCTAACCTAACCCAACCTATCATCTCGGCGGTAATATTTGGCAACATTCCTGGCTTGTTGGCCTCTACGTCTCCGTGGGACCTTTATATACGTCAATAACGTAATCTAACCTAACCTAACCCAATCTAACATCGCGGCTGTAATAATTGACAACATTCTTGGCATGTTGGCCTCTACGTCTCCGTGAGACCTTCATATACATCAATAACGAATTATAACCAAACCTAACCCAATCTAACATCGCGGCTGTAATATTTGACAACATTCCTGGCATGTTGGCATCTACGTCTCCGTGGGACCTTTATATACGTCAATAACGTAATATAACCTAACCTAACCCAACCTAACATCTCGGCGGTTATAATTGGCAACATTCCTGGCTTGTTGGCCTCTACGTCTCCGTGGGACCTTTATATACATCAATAACGTAATATAACCTAACCTAATCCAACCTATCATCTCGGCGGTAATATTTGACAATATTCTTGACGAGATGGCCCCTACGTCTACGTGGGTCCTTCATATACATCAATAACGTAATATAACCTAACCTAACCCAACCTATCATCTCGGCGGTAATATTTGACAACATTCCTGGCGAGTTGGCCTCTACGTCTCCGTGGGACCTTCATATACATCAATAACGAAATATAAACTAACCTAACCCAACCTATCATCTCGGCGGTAATATTTGGCAACATTCCTGGCTTGTTGGCTTCTACGCCTCCGTGGGACATTTATATACATCAATAACGTAATATAACCTAACCAAACCCAACCTATCATCTCGGCGGTAATATTTGACAATATTCATGGCGAGTTGGCCCCTACGTCTGCGTGGGTCCTTCATAAACCTCAATAACGTAATATAACCTAACCTAACCCAACCTATCATCTCGGCGGTAATATTTGACAACATTCCTGGCATGTTGGCCTCTACGTCTCCGTGGGACCTGTATATACGTCAATAACGTAATCTAACCTAACCTAACCCAATCTAACATCGCGGCTGTAATAATTGACAACATTCCTGGCATGTTGGCCTCTACGTCTCCGTGAGACCTTCATATACATCAATAACGAATTATAACCAAACCTGACCCAACCTATTATCTCGGCGGTAATATTTGACCACATACCTGGAGAGTTCGCCTCTACGTCTGCGTGGGACCTTCATATACATCAATAACGTAATATAACCTCACCTAACCCAACCTAACATCTCGGCGGTAATATTTGGCAACATTCCTGGCTTGTTGGCCTCTACGTCTCCCTGGGACCTTTATATACACCAATAACGTAATATAACCTAACCTAACCCAATCTGTCATGTCCGCGGTCATATTTCAGAAAATTCCTGGCGAGTTGGCTTCGACGTCTGTGTGGGACCTTTATATACATCAAGAACGTAATATAACCTAACCTACCCCAACCTAACAACTCGGCGCTAATATTTGGCAACATTCCTGGCTTGTTGGCCTCTACGTTTCCGTGGTTCCTTTGTATACATCAATAACGTAATATAACCTAACCTAATCCAACCTATCATCTCGGCGGTAATATTTGACATCATTCCTGGCGAGTTGGCTTCTCCGTCTCCGTGGGACCTTTATATATATCAATAACGTAATATAACCTAACCTAATCCAAAGTAACATTTCGGCGGTAATATTTGACATCATTCCTGCCGAGTTCGCCTCTGCGTCTCCGTTTGACCTTCATTTACATCAAGAACGTAATATAACCTAACCTAACCCAACCTAACATCTCGGCGGTAATATTTGACATAATTCCTGGCGAGTTGGCCTCTACGTCTCCGTTTGACCTTTATATACATCAATAACGAAATATAACCTAACCTAACCCAACCTATCATCTCGGCGGTAATATTGTACAATATTCCTGGCGAGTTGGCTTCTCCGTCTCCGTGGGACATTTATATACATCAATAACGTAACATAACATAACCTAACCCAACCTAACATCTCGGCGGTAATTTTTGACATCATTCCTGGCGAGTTGGCCTCTACGTCTCCGTTTGACCTTTATATACATTAATAACGTAATATAACCTAACCTAACCCAACCTAACATCTCAGCGGTAATATTTGACATCATTCCTGGCGAGTTGGCTTCTCCGTCTCCGTGGGACCTTTATATATATCATTAACGTAATATAACCTAACCTAACCCAACCTAACATCTCGGCGGTAATATTTGACATAATTCCTGGCGAGTTGGCCTTTACGTCTCCGTTTGACCTTCATATACATCAATAACTTAATATAACGTAACCTAACCCAACCTATCATCTCGGCGGTAATATTTGACAACATTCCTGGCGAGTTGGCCTCTATGTCCCCGTGGGACCTTTATATACATCAATAACGTAATATAACCTAACCTAACCCAACCTATCATCTCGGCGGTAATATTTGACATCATTCCTGGCGAGTTGGCCTCTACGTCTCCGTTGGACCTTTATATATATCAATAACGTAATGTAACCTAACCTAACCCAACCTAACATCTCGGCGGTATTATTTGACCACATTCCTGTCTTGTTGGCCCCTACATCTCCGTGGGACCTTTATATACATCAATAACGTAATATAACCTAACCTAACCCAACCTAACATCTCGGCGGTAATATTTTGCACCATTCCTGGCGAGTCGGCCTATACGTCTCGGTCGGACCTTTATATACATCAATAACGTAACATAACATAACCTAACCCAACCTAACATCTCGGCGGTAATATTTGAAAACATTCCTGGCGAGTTGGCTTCTCCGTCTCCGTGGGAACTTTATTTACATCAATAACGTAATATAACCTAACCTAACCCAACCTAACATCTCGGCGGTAATATTTGACCACATTCCTGTCTTGTTGGCCTCTCCGTCTCCGTGGGACCTTCATATACATCAATAACGAAATATAACCTAACCTAACCCAACCTATCATCTCGGCGGTAATATTGTACAATATTCCTGGCGAGTTGGCCTCTACGTCTCCGTGGGATCTTGATATACATCAATAACGTAATATAACCTAACCTGACCCAACCTAACCTCTCGGCGCTACTATTTGACAACATTCCAAGCGAGTTGGCATCTACGTCTCCGTGGGACCTTCATATACATCAATAACGAAATATAACCTAACCTAACCCAACCTATCATCTCGGCGGTAATATTTGGCAACATTCCTGGCTTGTTGGCCTCTACGTCTCCGTGGTTCCTTTGTATACATCAATAACGTAATATAACCTAACCTAATCCAATCTAAAATCGCGGCTGTAATATTTGACAACATTCCTGGCTTGTTGGCCTCTACGCCTCCGTGGGACATTTATATACATCAATAACGTAATATAACCTAACCTAACCCAACCTATCATCTCGGCGGTAATATTTGACAATATTCCTGGCGAGTTGGCCCCTACGTCTACGTGGGTCCTTCATAAACCTCAATAACGTAATATAACCTAACCTAACCCAACCTATCATCTCGGCGGTAATATTTGACAACATTCCTGGCGAGTTGGCCTCTACGTCTCCGTGGGACCTTTATATACATCAATAACGTAATATAACCTAACCTAACCCAATCTAACATCGCGGCTGTAATATTTGACAACATTCCTGGCATGTTGCCCTCTACGTCTCCGTGGGACATTTATATACATCAATAACGTAATATAACCTAACCTAACCCAACCTATCATCGCGGCGGTAATATTTGAAAATATTCCTGGCGAGTTGGCCCCTACGTCTACGTGGGCCCTTTATATACATCAATAACGTAATATAACCTAACCTAACCCAATCTAACATCGCGGCTGTAATATTTGTCAACATTCCTGGCATGTTGGCCTCTACGTCTCCGTGGGACCTTTATATACGTCAATAACGTAATCTAACCTAACCTAACCCAATCTAACATCGCGGCTGTAATAATTGACAACATTCCTGGCATGTTGGCCTCTACGTCTCCGTGAGACCTTCATATACATCAATAAAGAATTATAACCAAACATAACCCAACCTATTATCTCGGCGGTAATCTTTGACCACATAACTGGCGAGTTGTCCTCTACGTCTCCGTGGGATCTTCATATACATCAATAACGTAATATAACCTAACCAAACCCAACCTAACATCTCGGCGGTAATATTTGGCAACATTCCTGGCTTGTTGGCCTCTACGTCTCCGTGGGACCTTTATATACACCAATAACGTAATATAACCTAACCTAACCCAACCTAACATCTCGGCGGTAATATTTGGCAACGTTACTGGCTTGTTGGCCCCTACGTCTCCGTGGGACCTTTATATACACCAATAACGTAATATAACCTAACCTAACCCAACCTAACATCTCGGCGGTAATATTTGGTAACATTCCTGGCTTGTTGGCCTCTACGTCTCCGTGGGACCTTTATATACACCAATAACGTAATATAACCTAACCTAACCCAAACTAACATCTCGGCGGTAATATTTGGCCACATTACTGGCTTGTTGGCCCCTACGTCTCCGTGGGACCTTTATATACACCAATAACGTAATATAACCTAACCTAACCCAATCTAACATCGCGGCTGTAATATTTGACAACATTCCTGGCGAGTTGGCCTCTACGTCTCCGTGGGACCTTCATATACATCAATAACGAAATATAAACTAACCTAACCCAACCTATCATCTCGGCGGTAATATTTGGCAACATTCCTGGCTTGTTGGCTTCTACGCCTCCGTGGGACATTTATATACATCAATAACGTAATATAACCTAACCAAACCCAACCTATCATCTCGGCGGTAATATTTGACAATATTCATGGCGAGTTGGCCCCTACGTCTGCGTGGGTCCTTCATAAACCTCAATAACGTAATATAACCTAACCTAACCCAACCTATCATCTCGGCGGTAATATTTGACAACATTCCTGGCATGTTGGCCTCTACGTCTCCGTGGGACCTGTATATACGTCAATAACGTAATCTAACCTAACCTAACCCAATCTAACATCGCGGCTGTAATAATTGACAACATTCCTGGCATGTTGGCCTCTACGTCTCCGTGAGACCTTCATATACATCAATAACGAATTATAACCAAACCTGACCCAACCTATTATCTCGGCGGTAATATTTGACCACATACCTGGAGAGTTCGCCTCTACGTCTGCGTGGGACCTTCATATACATCAATAACGTAATATAACCTCACCTAACCCAACCTAACATCTCGGCGGTAATATTTGGCAACATTCCTGGCTTGTTGGCCTCTACGTCTCCCTGGGACCTTTATATACACCAATAACGTAATATAACCTAACCTAACCCAATCTGTCATGTCGGCGGTCATATTTCAGAAAATTCCTGGCGAGTTGGCTTCGACGTCTGTGTGGGACCTTTATATACATCAAGAACGTAATATAACCTAACCTACCCCAACCTAACAACTCGGCGGTAATATTTGGCAACATTCCTGGCTTGTTGGCCTCTACGTTTCCGTGGTTCCTTTGTATACATCAATAACGTAATATAACCTAACCTAACCCAATCTAACATCGCGGCTGTAATATTTGACAACATTCCTGGCATGTTGGCATCTACGTCTCCGTGGGACCTTTATATACGTCAATAACGTAATATAACCTAACCTAACCCAACCTAACATCTCGGCGGTTATAATTGGCAACATTCCTGGCTTGTTGGCCTCTACGTCTCCGTGGGACCTTTATATACATCAATAACGTAATATAACCTAACCTATTCCAACCTATCATCTCGGCGGTAATATTTGACAATATTCTTGACGAGATGGCCCCTACGTCTACGTGGGTCCTTCATATACATCAATAACGTAATATAACCTAACCTAACCCAACTTATCATCTCGGCGGTAATATTTGACAACATTCCTGGCATGTTGGCCTCTACGTCTCCGTGAGACCTTCATATACATCAATAACGAATTATAACCAAACCTAACCCAACCTAACATCTCGGCTGTAATATTTGTCAACATTCCTGGCATGTTGGCCTCTACGTCTCCGTGGGACCTTTATATACACCAATAACGTAATATAACCTAACCTAAGCCAATCTGTCATGTCGGCGGTCATATTTCAGAAAATTCCAGGCGAGTTGGCTTCGACGTCTGCGTGGGACCTTTATATACATCAAGAACGTAATATAACCTAACCTACCCCAACCTAAAAACTCGGCGGTAATATTTGGCAACATTCCTGGCATGTTGGCCTCTACGTCTCCGTGGGACCTTCATATACATCAATAACGAAATATAACCAAACCTAACCCAACCTATCATCTCGGCGGTAATATTTGACCACATACCTGGCGAGTTGGCCTCTACGTCTCCGTGGCATCTTGATATACATCAATAACGTAATATAACCTAACCTGACCCAACCTAACCTCTCGGCGCTACTATTTGACAACATTCCTGGCGAGTTGTCATCTACGTCTCCGTGGGACCTTCATATACATCAATAACGAAATATAACCTAACCTAACCCAACCTATCATCTCGGCGGTAATATTTGGCAACATTCCTGGCTTGTTGGCCTCTACGTCTCCGTGGGACCTTTATATACGTCAATAACGTAATCTAACCTAACCTAACCCAATCTAACATCGCGGCTGTAATAATTGACAACATTCTTGGCATGTTGGCCTCTACGTCTCCGTGAGACCTTCATATACATCAATAACGAATTATAACCAAACCTAACCCAACCTAACATCTCGGCTGTAATATTTGTCAACATTCCTGGCATGTTGGCCTCTACGTCTCCGTGGGACCTTTATATACATCAATAACGTAATATAACCTAACCTGACCCAACCTAACCTCTCGGCGCTACTATTTGACAACATTCCTGGCGAGTTGGCCTCTACGCCTCCGTGGGACATTTATATACATCAATAACGTAATATAACCTAACCTAACCCAACCTATCATCGCGGCGGTAATATTTGAAAATATTCCTGGCGAGTTGGCCCCTCCGTCTACGTGGGACCTTTATATACATCAATAACGTAATATAACCTAACCTAACCCAATCTAACATCGCGGCTGTAATATTTGACAACATTCCTGGCATGTTGGCCTCTACGTCTCCGTGGGACCTTTATATACGTCAATAACGTAATCTAACCTAACCTAACCCAACCTAACATCTCGGCGGTAATATTTGGCAACATTCCTGGCTTGTTGGCTTCTACGTCTCCGTGGGACCTTTATATACACAAATAACGTAATATAACCTAACCTAAGCCAATCTGTCATGTCGGCGGTCATATTTCAGAAAATTCCTGGCGAGTTGGCTTCGACGTCTGCGTGGGACCTTTATATACATCAAGAACGTAATATAACCTAACCTAACCCAACCTATCATCTCGGCGGTAATATTTGACAATATTCCTGGCGAGTTGGCCCCTACGTCTACGTGGGTCCTTCATAAACCTCAATAACGTAATATAACCTAACCTAACCCAATCTGTCATGTCGGCGGTCATATTTCAGAAAATTCCTGGCGAGTTGGCTTCGACGTCTGTGTGGGACTTTTATATACATCAAGAACGTAATATAACCTTACCTACCCCAACCTAACAACTCGGCGGTAATATTTGGCAACATTCCTGGCTTGCTGGCCTCTACGTCTCCGTGGTTCCTTTGTATGCATCAATAACGTAATATAACCTAACCTAACCCAATCTAACATCGCGGCTGTAATATTTGACAACATACCTGGCATGTTGGCATCTACGTCTCCGTGGGACCTTTATATACATCAATAACGTAATATAACCCAACCTAACCCAACCTATCACCTCGGCGGTAATATTTGGCAACATTCCTGGCTTGTTGGCCTCTACGCCTCCGTGGGACATTTATATACATCAATAACGTAATATAACCTAACCTAACCCAACCTATCATCGCGGCGGTAATATTTGAAAATATTCCTGGCGAGTTGGCCCCTCCGTCTACGTGGGACCTTTATATACATCAATAACGTAATATAACCTAACCTAACCCAATCTAACATCGCGGCTGTAATATTTGACAACATTCCTGGCATGTTGGCCTCTACGTCTCCGTGGGACGTTTATATACGTCAATAACGTAATCTAACCTAACCTAACCCAATCTAACATCTCGGCGGTAATAATTGGCAACATTCCTGGCTTGTTGGCCTCTACGTCTCCGTGGGACCTTTATATACATCAATAACGTAATATAACCTACCCTAATCCAACCTAACGTCTCGGCGGTAATATTTGGCAACATTCCTGGCTTGTTGGCCTCTACGTCTCCGTGGGACCTTTAGATACACCAATAACGTAATATAACCTAACCTAACCCAATCTGTCATGTCGGCGGTCATATTTCAGAAAATTCCTGGCGAGTTGGCTTCGACGTCTGTGTGGGACCTTTATATACATCAAGAACGTAATATAACCTAACCTACCGCAACCTAACAACTCGGCGGTAATATTTGGCAACATTCCTGGCTTGTTGGCCTCTACGTTTCCGTGGTTCCTTTGTATACATCAATAACGTAATATAACCTAACCTAACCCAATCTAACATCGCGGCTGTAATATTTGACAACATTCCTGGCATGTTGGCATCTACGTCTCCGTGGGACCTTTATGTACGTCAATAACGTAATATAACCTAACCTAACCCAACCTAACATCTCGGCGGTTATAATTGGCAACATTCCTGGCTTGTTGGCCTCTACGTCTCCGTGGGACCTTTATATACATCAATAACGTAATATAACCTAACCTAATCCAACCTATCATCTCGGCGGTAATATTTGACAATATTCTTGACGAGATGGCCCCTACGTCTACGTGGGTCCTTTATATACATCAATAACGTAATATAACCCAACCTAACCCAACCTATCACCTCGGCGGTAATATTTGGCAACATTCCTGGCTTGTTGGCCTCTACGCCTCCGTGGGACATTTATATACATCAATAACGTAATATAACCTAACCTAACCCAACCTATCATCGCGGCGGTAATATTTGAAAATATTCCTGGCGAGTTGGCCCCTCCGTCTACGTGGGACCTTTATATACATCAATAACGTAATATAACCTAACCTAACCCAATCTAACATCGCGGCTGTAATATTTGACAACATTCCTGGCATGTTGGCCTCTACGTCTCCGTGGGACGTTTATATACGTCAATAACGTAATCTAACCTAACCTAACCCAATCTAACATCGCGGCTGTAATAATTGACAACATTCCTGGCATGTTGGCCTCTACGTCTCCGTGGGACCTTCATATACATCAATAACGAATTATAACCAAACCTAACCCAACCCATTATCTCGGCGGTAATCTTTGACCACATAACTGGCGAGTTGGCCTCTACGTCTCCGTGGGATCTTCATATACATCAATAACGTAATATAACCTAACCAAACCCAACCTAACATCTCGGCGGTAATATTTGGCAACATTCCTGGCTTGTTGGCTTCTACGTCTCCGTGGGACCTTTATGTACACAAATAACGTAATATAACCTAACCTAAGCCAATCTGTCATGTCGGCGGTCATATTTCAGAAAATTCCTGGCGAGTTGGCTTCGACGTCTGCGTGGGACCTTTATATACATCCAGAACGTAATATAACCTAACGTAACCCAACCTAACATCTCGGCGGTAATATTTGGCAACATTCAGTGCATGTTGGCCTCTACGTCTCCGTGAGACCTTCATATACATCAATAACGAATTATAACCAAACCTACCCCAACCTATTATCTCGGCGGTAATCTTTGACCACATAACTGGCGAGTTGGCCTCTACGTCTCCGTGGGGTCTTCATATTCATCAATAACGTAATATAACCTAACCAAACCCAACCTAACATCTCGGCGGTAATATTTGGCAACATTCCTGGCTTGTTGGCCTCTACGTCTCCGTGGGACCTTTATATACACCAATAACGTAATATAACCTAACCTAAGCCAATCTGTCATGTCGGCGGTCATATTTCAGAAAATTCCTGGCGAGTTGGCTTCGACGTCTGCGTGGGACATTTATATACATCAAGAACGTAATATAACCTAACCTAACCCAACCTAACATCTCGGCGGTAATATTTGGCAACATTCCTGGCTTGTTGGCCTCTACGTCTCCGTGGGACCCTTATATACACCAATAACGTAATATAACCTAACCTAACCCAATCTGTCATGTCGGCGGTCATATTTCAGAAAATTCCTGGCGAGTTGGCTTCGACGTCTGTGTGGGACCTTTATATACATCAAGAACGTAATATAACCTAACCTACCCCAACCTAACAACTCGGCGGTAATATTTGGCAACATTCCTGGCTTGTTGGCATCTACGTCTCCGTGGGACCTTTATATACATCCGTAACCTAATATAACCTAACCTAACCCAACCTAACTTCTCGGCGGTAATAATTGGCAACATTCCTGGCTTGTTGGCCTCTACGTCTCCGTGGGACCTTTATATACATCAATAACGTAATATAACCTACCCTAATCCAACCTAACATCTCGGCGGTAATATTTGGCAACATTCCTGGCTTGTTGGCCTCTACGTCTCCGTGGGACCTTTATATACACCAATAACGTAATATAACCTAACGTAACCCAACCTAACATCTCGGCGGTAATATTTGGCAACATTCAGTGCATGTTGGCCTCTACGTCTCCGTGAGACCTTCATATACATCAATAACGAATTATAACCAAACCTAACCCAACCTATTATCTCGGCGGTAATCTTTGACCACATAACTGGCGAGTTGGCCTCTACGTCTCCGTGGGGTCTTCATATTCATCAATAACGTAATATAACCTAACCAAACCCAACCTAACATCTCGGCGGTAATATTTGGGAACATTCCTGGCTTGTTGGCCTCTACGTCTCCGTGGGACCTTTATATACACCAATAACGTAATATAACCTAACCTAAGCCAATCTGTCATGTCGGCGGTCATATTTCAGAAAATTCCTGGCGATTTGGCTTCGACGTCTGCGTGGGACATTCATATACATCAAGAACGTAATATAACCTAACCTAACCCAACCTAACATCTCGGCGGTAATATTTGGCAACATTCCTGGCTTGTTGGCCTCTACGTCTCCGTGGGACCCTTATATACACCAATAAAGTAATATAACCTAACCTAACCCAATCTGTCATGTCGGCGGTCATATTTCAGAAAATTCCTGGCGAGTTGGCTTCGACGTCTGTGTGGGACCTTTATATACATCAAGAACGTAATATAACCTAACCTACCCCAACCTAACAACTCGGCGGTAATATTTGGCAACATTCCTGGGTTGTTGGCATCTACGTCTCCGTGGGACCTTTATATACATCCGTAACCTAATATAACCTAACCTAACCCAACCTAACATCTCGGCGGTAATAATTGGCAACATTCCTGGCTTGTTGGCCTCTACGTCTCCGTGGGACCTTTATATACATCAATAACGTAATATAACCTACCCTAATCCAACCTAACGTCTCGGCGGTAATATTTGGCAACATTCCTGGCTTGTTGGCCTCTACGTCTCCGTGGGACCTTTATATACACCAATAACGTAATATAACCTAACCTAACCCAATCTGTCATGTCGGCGGTCATATTTCAGAAAATTCCTGGCGAGTTGGCTTCGACGTCTGTGTGGGACCTTTATATACATCAAGAACGTAATATAACCTAACCTACCGCAACCTAACAACTCGGCGGTAATATTTGGCAACATTCCTGGCTTGTTGGCCTCTACGTTTCCGTGGTTCCTTTGTATACATCAATAACGTAATATAACCTAACCTAACCCAATCTAACATCGCGGCTGTAATATTTGACAACATTCCTGGCATGTTGGCATCTACGTCTCCGTGGGACCTTTATATACGTCAATAACGTAATATAACCTAACCTAACCCAACCTAACATCTCGGCGGTTATAATTGGCAACATTCCTGGCTTGTTGGCCTCTACGTCTCCGTGGGACCTTTATATACATCAATAACGTAATATAACCTAACCTAATCCAACCTATCATCTCGGCGGTAATATTTGACAATATTCTTGACGAGATGGCCCCTACGTCTACGTGGGTCCTTCATATACATCAATAACGTAATATAACCTAACCTAACCCAACCTATCATCTCGGCGGTAATATTTGACAACATTCCTGGCATGTTGGCCTCTACGTCTCCGTGAGACCTTCATATACATCAATAACGAATTATAACCAAACCTAACCCAACCTAACATCTCGGCTGTAATATTTGTCAACATTCCTGGCATGTTGGCCTCTACGTCTCCGTGGGACCTTTATATACACCAATAACGTAATATAACCTAACCTAAGCCAATCTGTCATGTCGGCGGTCATATTTCATAAAATTCCAGGCGAGTTGGCTTCGACGTCTGCGTGGGACCTTTATGTACATCAAGAACGTAATATAACCTAACCTACCCCAACCTAAAAACTCGGCGGTAATATTTGGCAACATTCCTGGCATGTTGGCCTCTACGTCTCCGTGGGACCTTCATATACATCAATAACGAAATATAACCAAACCTAACCCAACCTATCATCTCGGCGGTAATATTTGACCACATACCTGGCGAGTTGGCCTCTACGTCTCCGTGGCATCTTGATATACATCAATAACGTAATATAACCTAACCTGACCCAACCTAACCTCTCGGCGCTACTATTTGACAACATTCCTGGCGAGTTGGCATCTACGTCTCCGTGGGACCTTCATATACATCAATAACGAAATATAACCTAACCTACCCCAACCTAACAACTCGGCGGTAATATTTGGCAACATTCCTGGCATGTTGGCCTTTACGTCTCCGTGGGACCTTCATATACATCAATAACGAAATATAACCAAACCTAACCCAACCTATCATCTCGGCGGTAATATTTGACCACATACCTGGCGAGTTGGCCTCTACGTCTCCGTGGGATCTTGATATACATCAATAACGTAATATAACCTAACCTGACCCAACCTAACCTCTCGGCGCTACTATTTGACAACATTCCTGGCGAGTTGGCATCAACGTCTCCGTGGGACCTTCATATACATCAATAACGAAATATAACCTAACCTAACCCAACCTATTATCTCGGCGGTAATATTTGGCAACATTCCTGGCTTGTTGGCCTCTACGTCTCCGTGGGACCTTTATATACGTCAATAACGTAATCTAACCTAACCTAACCTAACCCAATCTAACATCGCGGCTGTAATAATTGACAACATTCTTGGCATGTTGGCCTCTACGTCTCCGTGAGAACTTCATATACATCAATAACGAATTATAACCAAACCTAACCCAACCTATCATCTCGGCGGTAATATTTGACCACATACCTGGCGAGTTGGCCTCTACGTCTCCGTGGGATCTTCATATACATCAACAACGTAATATAACCTAACCTAACCCAACCTAACATCTCGGCGGTAATATTTGGCAACATTCCTGGCTTGTTGGCCTCTACGCCTCCGTGGGACATTTATATACATCAATAACGTAATATAACCTAACCTAACCCAACCTATCATCGCGGCGGTAATATTTGAAAATATTCCTGGCGAGTTGGCCCCTCCGTCTACGTGGGACCTTTATATACATCAATAACGTAATATAACCTAACCTAACCCAATCTAACATCGCGGCTGTAATATTTGACAACATTCCTGGCA
This sequence comes from Xylocopa violacea, assembly GCA_963969225.1. Lineage (NCBI taxonomy): Eukaryota > Metazoa > Arthropoda > Insecta > Hymenoptera > Apidae > Xylocopa > Xylocopa violacea. Next base: position 5,141,398 of record CAXAJV010000016.1, on the reverse strand, counting down.
TGTTGGCCTCTACGTCTCCGTGGGACCTTTATATACGTCAATAACGTAATCTAACCTAACCTAACCCAATCTAACATCGCGGCTGTAATAATTGACAACATTCCTGGCATGTTGGCCTCTACGTCTCCGTGAGACCTTCATATACATCAATAACGAGTTATAACCAAACCTAACCCAACCCATTATCTCGGCGGTAATCTTTGACCACATAACTGGCGAGTTGGCCTCTACGTCTCCGTGGGATCTTCATATACATCAATAACGTAATATAACCTAACCTAAGCCAAGCTGTCATGTCGGCGGTCATATTTCAGAAAATTCCTGGCGAGTTGGCTTCGACGTCTGCGTGGGACCTTTATATACATCAAGAACGTAATATAACCTAACCTAACCCAACCTAACATCTCGGCGGTAATATTTGGCAACATTCCTGGCTTGTTGGCCTCTACGTCTCCGTGGGACCTTTATATAAACCAATAACGTAATATAACCTAACCTAACCCAATCTGTCATGTCGGCGGTCATATTTCAGAAAATTCCTGGCGAGTTGGCTTCGACGTCTGTGTGGGACCTTTATATACATCAAGAACGTAATATAACCTAACCTACCCCAACCTAACAACTCGGCGGTAATATTTGGCAACATTCCTGGCTTGTTGGCCTCTACGTTTCCGTGGTTCCTTTGTATACATCAATAACGTAATATAGCCTAACCTAACCCAATCTAACATCGCGGCTGTAATATTTGACAACATTCCTGGCATGTTGGCATCTACGTCTCCGTGGGACCTTTATATACGTCAATCACGTAATATAACCTAACCTAACCCAACCTAACATCTCGGCGGTTATAATTGGCAACATTCCTGGCTTGTTGGCCTCTACGTCTCCGTGGGACCTTTATATACATCAATAACGTAATATAACCTAACCTAATCCAACCTATCATCTCGGCGGTAATATTTGACAATATTCTTGACGAGATGGACCCTACGTCTACGTGGGTCCTTCATATACATGAATAACGTAATATAACCTAACCTAACCCAACCTATCATCTCGGCGGTAATATTTGACAACATTCCTGGCATGTTGGCCTCTACGTCTCCGTGAGACCTTCATATACATCAATAACGAATTATAACCAAACCTAACCCAACCTAACATCTCGGCTGTAATATTTGTCAACATTCCTGGCATGTTGGCCTCTACGTCTCCGTGGGACCTTTATATACACCAATAACGTAATATAACCTAACCTAAGCCAATCTGTCATGTCGGCGGTCATATTTCAGAAAATTCCAGGCGAGTTGGCTTCGACGTCTGCGTGGGACCTTTATGTACATCAAGAACGTAATATAACCTAACCTACCCCAACCTAAAAACTCGGCGGTAATATTTGGCAACATTCCTGGCATGTTGGCCTCTACGTCTCCGTGAGACCTTCATATACATCAATAACGAGTTATAACCAAACCTAACCCAACCCATTATCTCGGCGGTAATCTTTGACCACATAACTGGCGAGTTGGCCTCTACGTCTCCGTGGGATCTTCATATACATCAATAACGTAATATAACCTAACCTAAGCCAAGCTGTCATGTCGGCGGTCATATTTCAGAAAATTCCTGGCGAGTTGGCTTCGACGTCTGCGTGGGACCTTTATATACATCAAGAACGTCATATAACCTAACCTAACCCAACCTAACATCTCGGCGGTAATATTTGGCAACATTCCTGGCTTGTTGGCCTCTACGTCTCCGTGGGACCTTTATATAAACCAATAACGTAATATAACCTAACCTAACCCAATCTGTCATGTCGGCGGTCATATTTCAGAAAATTCCTGGCGAGTTGGCTTCGACGTCTGTGTGGGACCTTTATATACATCAAGAACGTAATATAACCTAACCTACCCCAACCTAACAACTCGGCGGTAATATTTGGCAACATTCCTGGCTTGTTGGCCTCTACGTTTCCGTGGTTCCTTTGTATACATCAATAACGTAATATAACCTAACCTAACCCAATCTAACATCGCGGCTGTAATATTTGACAACATTCCTGGCATGTTGGCATCTACGTCTCCGTGGGACCTTTATATACGTCAATAACGTAATATAACCTAACCTAACCCAACCTAACATCTCGGCGGTTATAATTGGCAACATTCCTGGCTTGTTGGCCTCTACGTCTCCGTGGGACCTTTATATACATCAATAACGTAATATAACCTAACCTAATCCAACCTATCATCTCGGCGGTAATATTTGACAATATTCTTGACGAGATGGACCCTACGTCTACGTGGGTCCTTCATATACATGAATAACGTAATATAACCTAACCTAACCCAACCTTTCATCTCGGCGGTAATATTTGGCAACATTCCTGGCATGTTGGCCTCTACGTCTCCGTGAGACCTTCATATACATCAATAACGAATTATAACCAAACCTAACCCAACCTAACATCTCGGCTGTAATATTTGTCAACATTCCTGGCATGTTGGCCTCTACGTCTCCGTGGGACCTTTATATACACCAATAACGTAATATAACCTAACCTAAGCCAATCTGTCATGTCGGCGGTCATATTTCAGAAAATTCCAGGCGAGTTGGCTTCGACGTCTGCGTGGGACCTTTATGTACATCAAGAACGTAATATAACCTAACCTACCCCAACCTAAAAACTCGGCGGTAATATTTGGCAACATTCCTGGCATGTTGGCCTCTACGTCTCCGTGGGACCTTCATATACATCAATAACGAAATATAACCAAACCTAACCCAACCTATCATCTCGGCGGTAATATTTGACCACATACCTGGCGAGTTGGCCTCTACGTCTCCGTGGCATCTTGATATACATCAATAACGTAATATAACCTAACCTGACCCAACCTAACCTCTCGGCGCTACTATTTGACAACATTCCTGGCGAGTTGGCATCTACGTCTCCGTGGGACCTTCATATACATCAATAACGAAATATAACCTAACCTACCCCAACCTAACAACTCGGCGGTAATATTTGACCACATACCTGGCGAGTTGGCCTCTACGTCTCCGTGGGATCTTGATATACGTCAATAACGTAATATAACCTAACCTGACCCAACCTAACCTCTCGGCGCTACTATTTGACAACATTCCTGGCGAGTTGGCATCTACGTCTCCGTGGGACCTTCATATACATCAATAACGAAATATAACCTAACCTAACCCAACCTATCGTCTCGGCGGTAATATTTGGCAACATTCCTGGCTTGTTGGCCTCTACGTCTCCGTGGGACCTTTATATACGTCAATAACGTAATCTAACCTAACCTAACCCAATCTAACATCGCGGCTGTAATAATTGACAACATTCTTGGCATGTTGGCCTCTACGTCTCCGTGAGACCTTCATATACATCAATAACGAATTATAACCAAACCTAACCCAACCTATCATCTCGGCGGTAATATTTGACCACATACCTGGCGAGTTGGCCTCTACGTCTCCGTGGGATCTTCATATACATCAACAACGTAATATAACCTAACCTAACCCAACCTAACATCTCGGCGGTAATATTTGGCAACATTCCTGGCTTGTTGGCCTCTACGCCTCCGTGGGACATTTATATACATCAATAACGTAATATAACCTAACCTAACCCAACCTATCATCGCGGCGGTAATATTTGAAAATATTCCTGGCGAGTTGGCCCCTCCGTCTACGTGGGACCTTTATATACATCAATAACGTAATATAACCTAACCTAACCCAATCTAACATCGCGGCTGTAATATTTGACAACATTCCTGGCATGTTGGCCTCTACGTCTCCGTGGGACCTTTATATACGTCAATAACGTAATCTAACCTAACCTAACCCAATCTAACATCGCGGCTTTAATATTTGGCAACATTCCTGGCTTGTTGGCCTCTACGCCTCCGTGGGACATTTATATACATCAATAACGTATTATAACCTAACCCAACCCAACCTATCATCGCGGCGGTAATATTTGACAATATTCCTGGCGAGTTGGCCCCTACGTCTACGTGGGACCTTTATATACATCAATAACGTAATATAACCTAACCTAACCCAATCTAACATCGCGGCTGTAATATTTGACAACATTCCTGGCATGTTGGCCTCTACGTCTCCGTGGGACCTTTATATACGTCAATAACGTAATCTAACCTAACCTAACCCAATCTAACATCGCGGCTGTAATAATTGACAACATTCCTGGCATGTTGGCCTCTACGTCTCCGTGAGACCTTCATATACATCAATAACGAATTATAACCAAACCTAACCCAACCCATTATCTCGGCGGTAATCTTTGACCACATAACTGGCGAGTTGGCCTCTACGTCTCCGTGGGATCTTCATATACATCAATAACGTAATATAACCTAACCTAAGCCAATCTGTCATGTCGGCGGTCATATTTCAGAAAATTCCTGGCGAGTTGGCTTCGACGTCTGCGTGGGACCTTTATATACATCAAGAACGTAATATAACCTAACCTAACCCAACCTAACATCGCGGCTGTAATATTTGACAACATTCCTGGCATGTTGGCATCTACGTCTCCGTGGGACCTTTATATACGTCAATAACGTAATATAACCTAACCTAACCCAACCTAACATCTCGGCGGTTATAATTGGCAACATTCCTGGCTTGTTGGCCTCTACGTCTCCGTGGGACCTTTATATACATCAATAACGTAATATAACCTAACCTAAGCCAACCTATCATCTCGGCGGTAATATTTGACCACATACCTGGCGAGTTGGCCTCTACGTCTCCGTGGGTCCTTCATATACATCAATAACGTAATATAACCTAACCTAACCCAACCTATCATCTCGGCGGTAATATTTGACAACATTCCTGGCATGTTGGCCTCTACGTCTCCGTGAGACCTTCATATACATCAATAACGAATTATAACCAAACCTAACCCAACCTAACATCTCGGCTGTAATATTTGTCAACATTCCTGGCATGTTGGCCTCTACGTCTCCGTGGGACCTTTATATACACCAATAACGTAATATAACCTAACCTAAGCCAATCTGTCATGTCGGCGGTCATATTTCAGAAAATTCCAGGCGAGTTGGCTTCGACGTCTGCGTGGGACCTTTATGTACATCAAGAACGTAATATAACCTAACCTACCCCAACCTAAAAACTCGGCGGTAATATTTGGCAACATTCCTGGCATGTTGGCCTCTACGTCTCCGTGGGACCTTCATATACATCAATAACGAAATATAACCAAACCTAACCCAACCTATCATCTCGGCGGTAATATTTGAACACATACCTGGCGAGTTGGCCTCTACGTCTCCGTGGCATCTTGATATACATCAATAACGTAATATAACCTAACCTGACCCAACCTAACCTCTCGGCGCTACTATTTGACAACATTCCTGGCGAGTTGGCATCTACGTCTCCGTGGGACCTTCATATACATCAATAACGAAATATAACCTAACCTACCCCAACCTAACAACTCGGCGGTAATATTTGGCAACATTCCTGGCATGTTGGCCTTTACGTCTCCGTGGGACCTTCATATACATCAATAACGAAATATAACCAAACCTAACCCAACCTATCATCTCGGCGGTAATATTTGACCACATTCCTGGCGAGTTGGCCTCTACGTCTCCGTTTGACCTTTATATACATCAATAACGTAATATAACCTAACCTAACCCAACCTAACATCTCAGCGGTAATATTTGACATCATTCCTGGCGAGTTGGCCTCTACGTCTCCGTGGGACCTTTATATATATCAATAACGTAATATAACCTAACCTAACCCAACCTAACATCTCGGCGGTAATATTTGACATCATTCCTGCCGAGTTCGCCTCTGCGTCTCCGTTTGACCTTCATTTACATCAAGAACGTAATATAACCCAACCTAACCCAACCTAACATCTCGGCGGTAATATTTGACATAATTCCTGGCGAGTTGGCCTCTACGTCTCCGTTTGACCTTTATATACATCAATAACGTAATATAACCTAACCTAACCCAAGCTAACATCTCGGCGGTAATATTTGACAACATTCCTGGCGAGTTGGCTTCTCCATCTCCGTGGGACATTTATATACATCAATAACGTAACATAACATAACCTAACCCAACCTAACATCTCGGCGGTAATATTTGACAACATTCCTGGCGAGTTGGCTTCTCCGTCTCCGTGGGACCTTTATATACATCAATAACGTAATATAACCTAGCCTAAACCAACCTATCATCTCGGCGGTAATATTTGAAAACATTCCTGGCGAGTTGGCTTCTCCGTCTCTGTGGGAACTTTATTTACATCAATAACGTAATATAACCTAACCTAACCCAACCTAACATCTCGGCGGTAATATTTGACATCATTCCTGGCGAGTTGGCTTCTCCGTCTTCGTGGGACCTTTATATATATCATTAACGTAATATAACCTAACCTAACCCAACCTAACATCTCGGCGGTAATATTTGACATAATTCCTGGCGAGTTGGCCTTTACGTCTCCGTTTGACCTTCATATACATCAATAACTTAATATAACGTAACCTAACCCAACCTATCATCTCGGCGGTAATATTTGACAACATTCCTGGCGAGTTGGCCTCTATGTCCCCGTGGGACCTTTATATACATCAATAACGTAATATAACCTAACCTAACCCAACCTATCATTTCGGCGGTAACATTTGACATCATTCCTGGCGAGTTGGCCTCTACGTCTCCGTTGGACCTTTATATATATCAATAACGTAATGTAACCTAACCTAACCCAACCTAACATCTCGGCGGTATTATTTGACCACATTCCTGTCTTGTTGGCCCCTACATCTCCGTGGGACCTTTATATACATCAATACCGTAATATAACCTAACCTAACCCAACCTAACATCTCGGCGGTAATATTTTGCACCATTCCTGGCGAGTCGGCCTATACGTCTCCGTCGGACCTTTATATACATCAATAACGTAACATAACATAACCTAACCCAACCTAACATCTCGGCGGTAATATTTGAAAACATTCCTGGCGAGTTGGCTTCTCCGTCTCCGTGGGAACTTTATTTACATCAATAACGTAATATAACCTAACCTAACCCAACCTAACATCTCGGCGGTAATATTTGACCACATTCCTGTCTTGTTGGCCTCTCCGTCTCCGTGGGACCTTCATATACATCAATAACGAAATATAACCTAACCTAACCCAACCTATCATCTCGGCGGTAATATTGTACAATATTCCTGGCGAGTTGGCCTCTACGACTCCGTGGGACCTTTATATACATCAATGACGTAATGTAACCTAACCTAACCCAGCCTAACATCTCGGCGGTAATTTTTGACATCATTCCTGGCGAGTTGGCCTCTACGTCTCCGTTTGACCTTTATATACATCAATAACGTAATATAACCTAACCTAACCCAACCTAACATCTCAGCGGTAATATTTGACATCATTCCTGGCGAGTTGGCCTCTACGTCTCCGTGGGACCTTTATATATATCAATAACGTAATATAACCTAACCTAACCCAACCTAACATCTCGGCGGTAATATTTGACATCATTCCTGCCGAGTTCGCCTCTGCGTCTCCGTTTGACCTTCATTTACATCAAGAACGTAATATAACCCAACCTAACCCAACCTAACATCTCGGCGGTAATATTTGACCACATTCCTGGCGAGTTGGCCTCTACGTCTCCGTTTGACCTTTATATACATCAATAACGTAATATAACCTAACCTAACCCAATCTAACATCGCGGCTGTAATAATTGACAACATTCCTGGCATGTTGGCCTCTACGTCTCCGTGAGACCTTCATATACATCAATAACGAATTATAACCAAACCTAACCCAACCCATTATCTCGGCGGTAATCTTTGACCACATAACTGGCGAGTTGGCCTCTACGTCTCCGTGGGATCTTCATATACATCAATAACGTAATATAACCTAACCTAAGCCAATCTGTCATGTCGGCGGTCATATTTCAGAAAATTCCTGGCGAGTTGGCTTCGACGTCTGCGTGGGACCTTTATATACATCAAGAACGTAATATAACCTAACCTAACCCAACCTAACATCGCGGCTGTAATATTTGACAACATTCCTGGCATGTTGGCATCTACGTCTCCGTGGGACCTTTATATACGTCAATAACGTAATATAACCTAACCTAACCCAACCTAACATCTCGGCGGTTATAATTGGCAACATTCCTGGCTTGTTGGCCTCTACGTCTCCGTGGGACCTTTATATACATCAATAACGTAATATAACCTAACCTAAGCCAACCTATCATCTCGGCGGTAATATTTGACCACATACCTGGCGAGTTGGCCTCTACGTCTCCGTGGGTCCTTCATATACATCAATAACGTAATATAACCTAACCTAACCCAACCTATCATCTCGGCGGTAATATTTGACAACATTCCTGGCATGTTGGCCTCTACGTCTCCGTGAGACCTTCATATACATCAATAACGAATTATAACCAAACCTAACCCAACCTAACATCTCGGCTGTAATATTTGTCAACATTCCTGGCATGTTGGCCTCTACGTCTCCGTGGGACCTTCATATACATCAATAACGAAATATAACCAAACCTAACCCAACCTATCATCTCGGCGGTAATATTTGACCACATACCTGGCGAGTTGGCCTCTACGTCTCCGTGGCATCTTGATATACATCAATAACGTAATATAACCTAACCTGACCCAACCTAACCTCTCGGCGCTACTATTTGACAACATTCCTGGCGAGTTGGCATCTACGTCTCCGTGGGACCTTCATATACATCAATAACGAAATATAACCTAACCTACCCCAACCTAACAACTCGGCGGTAATATTTGGCAACATTCCTGGCATGTTGGCCTTTACGTCTCCGTGGGACCTTCATATACATCAATAACGAAATATAACCAAACCTAACCCAACCTATCATCTCGGCGGTAATATTTGACCACATTCCTGGCGAGTTGGCCTCTACGTCTCCGTTTGACCTTTATATACATCAATAACGTAATATAACCTAACCTAACCCAACCTAACATCTCAGCGGTAATATTTGACATCATTCCTGGCGAGTTGGCCTCTACGTCTCCGTGGGACCTTTATATATATCAATAACGTAATATAACCTAACCTAACCCAACCTAACATCTCGGCGGTAATATTTGACATCATTCCTGCCGAGTTCGCCTCTGCGTCTCCGTTTGACCTTCATTTACATCAAGAACGTAATATAACCCAACCTAACCCAACCTAACATCTCGGCGGTAATATTTGACATAATTCCTGGCGAGTTGGCCTCTACGTCTCCGTTTGACCTTTATATACATCAATAACGTAATATAACCTAACCTAACCCAAGCTAACATCTCGGCGGTAATATTTGACAACATTCCTGGCGAGTTGGCTTCTCCATCTCCGTGGGACATTTATATACATCAATAACGTAACATAACATAACCTAACCCAACCTAACATCTCGGCGGTAATATTTGACAACATTCCTGGCGAGTTGGCTTCTCCGTCTCCGTGGGACCTTTATATACATCAATAACGTAATATAACCTAGCCTAAACCAACCTATCATCTCGGCGGTAATATTTGAAAACATTCCTGGCGAGTTGGCTTCTCCGTCTCTGTGGGAACTTTATTTACATCAATAACGTAATATAACCTAACCTAACCCAACCTAACATCTCGGCGGTAATATTTGACATCATTCCTGGCGAGTTGGCTTCTCCGTCTTCGTGGGACCTTTATATATATCATTAACGTAATATAACCTAACCTAACCCAACCTAACATCTCGGCGGTAATATTTGACATAATTCCTGGCGAGTTGGCCTTTACGTCTCCGTTTGACCTTCATATACATCAATAACTTAATATAACGTAACCTAACCCAACCTATCATCTCGGCGGTAATATTTGACAACATTCCTGGCGAGTTGGCCTCTATGTCCCCGTGGGACCTTTATATACATCAATAACGTAATATAACCTAACCTAACCCAACCTATCATTTCGGCGGTAACATTTGACATCATTCCTGGCGAGTTGGCCTCTACGTCTCCGTTGGACCTTTATATATATCAATAACGTAATGTAACCTAACCTAACCCAACCTAACATCTCGGCGGTATTATTTGACCACATTCCTGTCTTGTTGGCCCCTACATCTCCGTGGGACCTTTATATACATCAATACCGTAATATAACCTAACCTAACCCAACCTAACATCTCGGCGGTAATATTTTGCACCATTCCTGGCGAGTCGGCCTATACGTCTCCGTCGGACCTTTATATACATCAATAACGTAACATAACATAACCTAACCCAACCTAACATCTCGGCGGTAATATTTGAAAACATTCCTGGCGAGTTGGCTTCTCCGTCTCCGTGGGAACTTTATTTACATCAATAACGTAATATAACCTAACCTAACCCAACCTAACATCTCGGCGGTAATATTTGACCACATTCCTGTCTTGTTGGCCTCTCCGTCTCCGTGGGACCTTCATATACATCAATAACGAAATATAACCTAACCTAACCCAACCTATCATCTCGGCGGTAATATTGTACAATATTCCTGGCGAGTTGGCCTCTACGACTCCGTGGGACCTTTATATACATCAATGACGTAATGTAACCTAACCTAACCCAGCCTAACATCTCGGCGGTAATTTTTGACATCATTCCTGGCGAGTTGGCCTCTACGTCTCCGTTTGACCTTTATATACATCAATAACGTAATATAACCTAACCTAACCCAACCTAACATCTCAGCGGTAATATTTGACATCATTCCTGGCGAGTTGGCCTCTACGTCTCCGTGGGACCTTTATATATATCAATAACGTAATATAACCTAACCTAACCCAACCTAACATCTCGGCGGTAATATTTGACATCATTCCTGCCGAGTTCGCCTCTGCGTCTCCGTTTGACCTTCATTTACATCAAGAACGTAATATAACCCAACCTAACCCAACCTAACATCTCGGCGGTAATATTTGACCACATTCCTGGCGAGTTGGCCTCTACGTCTCCGTTTGACCTTTATATACATCAATAACGTAATATAACCTAACCTAACCCAAGCTAACATCTCGGCGGTAATATTTGACAACATTCCTGGCGAGTTGGCTTCTCCATCTCCGTGGGACATTTATATACATCAATAACGTAACATAACATAACCTAACCCAACCTAACATCTCGGCGGTAATATTTGACAACATTCCTGGCGAGTTGGCTTCTCCGTCTCCGTGGGACCTTTATATACATCAATAACGTAATATAACCTAGCCTAAACCAACCTATCATCTCGGCGGTAATATTTGAAAACATTCCTGGCGAGTTGGCTTCTCCGTCTCTGTGGGAACTTTATTTACATCAATAACGTAATATAACCTAACCTAACCCAACCTAACATCTCGGCGGTAATATTTGACCACATTCCTGGCTTGTTGGCCTCTACGTCTCCGTGGGACCTTTATATACATCAATAACGTAATATAACCTAACCTAACCCAATCTAACATCTCGGCGGTAATATTTGACATCATTCCTGGCGAGTTGGCCTCTACGTCTCCGTTTGACCTTCATATACATCAATAACGTAATATAACCTAACCTAACCCAACCTAACATCTCGGCGGTAATATTTGACCACATTCCTGGCTTGTTGGCCTCTCCGTCTCCGTGGGACCTTCATATACATCAATAACGAAATATAACCTAACCTAACCCAACCTATCATCTCGGCGGTAATATTGTACAATATTCCTGGCGAGTTGGCCTCTACGACTCCGTGGGACCTTTATATACATCAATAACGTAATATAACCTAACCTAACCCAATCTAACATCTCGGCGGTGATATTTGAAATCATTCCTGCCGAGTTGGCCTCCACGTCTCCGTGGGACCTTTATATATATCAATAACGTAATGTAACCTAACCTAACCCAACCTAACATCTCGGCGGTATTATTTGACCACATTCCTGTCTTGTTGGCCCCTACATCTCCGTGGGACCTTTATATACATCAATAACGTAATATAACCTAACCTAACCCAACCTAACATCTCGGCGGTAATATTTTGCACCATTCCTGGCGAGTCGGCCTATACGTCTCCGTCGGACCTTTATATACATCAATAACGTAACATAACATAACCTAACCCAACCTAACATCTCGGCGGTAATATTTGACAACATTCCTGGCGAGTTGGCTTCTCCGTCTCCGTGGGACCTTTATATACATCAATAACGTAATATAACCTAGCCTAAACCAACGTATCATCTCGGCGGTAATATTTGAAAACATTCCGGGCGAGTTGGCTTCTCCTTCTCCGTGAGAACTTTATTTACATCAATAACGTAATATAACCTAACCTAACCCAACCTAACATCTCGGCGGTAATATTTGACCACATTCCTGTCTTGTTGGCCTCTCCGTCTCCGTGGGACCTTCATATACATCAATAACGAAATATAACCTAACCTAACCCAACCTATAATCTCGGCGGTAATATTGTACAATATTCCTGGCGAGTTGGCCTCTACGACTCCGTGGGACCTTTATATACATCAATGACGTAATGTAACCTAACCTAACCCAGCCTAACATCTCGGCGGTAGTTTTTGACATCATTCCTGGCGAGTTGGCCTCTACGTCTCCGTTTGACCTTTATATACATCAATAACGTAATATAACCTAACCTAACCCAACCTAACATCTCGGCGGTAATATTTGACATCATTCCTGGCGAGGTGGCCTCTACGTCTCCGTGGGACCTTTATATATATCAATAACGTAATATAACCTAACCTAACCCAACCTAACATCTCGGCGGTAATATTTGACCACATTCCTGGCATTGGCCTCTACGTCTCCGTGGGACCTTTATATACATCAATAACGTAATATAACCTAACCTAACCCAACCTAACATCTCGGCGGTGATATTTGAAATCATTCCTGCCGAGTTGGCCTCCACGTCTCCGTGGGACCTTTATATATATCAATAACGTAATGTAACCTAACCTAACCCAACCTCACATCTCGGCGGTATTATTTGACCACATTCCTGTCTTGTTGGCCCCTACATCTCCGTGGGACCTTTATATACATCAATAACGTAATATAACCTAACCTAACCCAACCTAACATCTCGGCGGTAATATTTTGCACCATTCCTGGCGAGTCGGCCTATACGTCTCCGTCGGACCTTTATATACATCAATAACGTAACATAACATAACCTAACCCAACCTAACATCTCGGCGGTAATATTTGAAAACATTCCTGGCGAGTTGGCTTCTCCGTCTCCGTGGGAACTTTATTTACATCAATAACGTAATATAACCTAACCTAACCCAACCTAACATCTCGGCGGTAATATTTGACCACATTCCTGTCTTGTTGGCCTCTCCGTCTCCGTGGGACCTTCATATACATCAATAACGAAATATAACCTAACCTAACCCAACCTATCATCTCGGCGGTAATATTGTACAATATTCCTGGCGAGTTGGCCTCTACGACTCCGTGGGACCTTTATATACATCAATGACGTAATGTAACCTAACCTAACCCAGCCTAACATCTCGGCGGTAATTTTTGACATCATTCCTGGCGAGTTGGCCTCTACGTCTCCGTTTGACCTTTATATACGTCAATAACGTAATATAACCTAACCTAACCCAACCTAACATCTCAGCGGTAATATTTGACATCATTCCTGGCGAGTTGGCCTCTACGTCTCCGTGGGACCTTTATATATATCAATAACGTAATATAACCTAACCTAACCCAACCTAACATCTCGGCGGTAATATTTGACATCATTCCTGCCGAGTTCGCCTCTGCGTCTCCGTTTGACCTTCATTTACATCAAGAACGTAATATAACCCAACCTAACCCAACCTAACATCTCGGCGGTAATATTTGACATAATTCCTGGCGAGTTGGCCTCTACGTCTCCGTTTGACCTTTATATACATCAATAACGTAATATAACCTAACCTAACCCAAGCTAACATCTCGGCGGTAATATTTGACAACATTCCTGGCGAGTTGGCTTCTCCATCTCCGTGGGACATTTATATACATCAATAACGTAACATAACATAACCTAACCCAACCTAACATCTCGGCGGTATTATTTGACCACATTCCTGTCTTGTTGGCCCCTACATCTCCGTGGGACCTTTATATACATCAATAACGTAATATAACCTAACCTAACCCAACCTAACATCTCGGCGGTAATATTTTGCACCATTCCTGGCGAGTCGGCCTATACGTCTCCGTCGGACCTTTATATACATCAATAACGTAACATAACATAACCTAACCCAACCTAACATCTCGGCGGTAATATTTGACAACATTCCTGGCGAGTTGGCTTCTCCGTCTCCGTGGGACCTTTATATACATCAATAACGTAATATAACCTAGCCTAAACCAACGTATCATCTCGGCGGTAATATTTGAAAACATTCCGGGCGAGTTGGCTTCTCCTTCTCCGTGAGAACTTTATTTACATCAATAACGTAATATAACCTAACCTAACCCAACCTAACATCTCGGCGGTAATATTTGACCACATTCCTGTCTTGTTGGCCTCTCCGTCTCCGTGGGACCTTCATATACATCAATAACGAAATATAACCTAACCTAACCCAACCTATAATCTCGGCGGTAATATTGTACAATATTCCTGGCGAGTTGGCCTCTACGACTCCGTGGGACCTTTATATACATCAATGACGTAATGTAACCTAACCTAACCCAGCCTAACATCTCGGCGGTAGTTTTTGACATCATTCCTGGCGAGTTGGCCTCTACGTCTCCGTTTGACCTTTATATACATCAATAACGTAATATAACCTAACCTAACCCAACCTAACATCTCGGCGGTAATATTTGACATCATTCCTGCCGAGTTCGCCTCTGCGTCTCCGTTTGACCTTCATTTACATCAAGAACGTAATATAACCCAACCTAACCCAACCTAACATCTCGGCGGTAATATTTGACATAATTCCTGGCGAGTTGGCCTCTACGTCTCCGTTTGACCTTTATATACATCAATAACGTAATATAACCTAACCTAACCCAAGCTAACATCTCGGCGGTAATATTTGACAACATTCCTGGCGAGTTGGCTTCTCCATCTCCGTGGGACATTTATATACATCAATAACGTAACATAACATAACCTAACCCAACCTAACATCTCGGCGGTAATATTTGACAACATTCCTGGCGAGTTGGCTTCTCCGTCTCCGTGGGACCTTTATATACATCAATAACGTAATATAACCTAGCCTAAACCAACCTATCATCTCGGCGGTAATATTTGAAAACATTCCTGGCGAGTTGGCTTCTCCGTCTCTGTGGGAACTTTATTTACATCAATAACGTAATATAACCTAACCTAACCCAACCTAACATCTCGGCGGTAATATTTGACATCATTCCTGGCGAGTTGGCTTCTCCGTCTTCGTGGGACCTTTATATATATCATTAACGTAATATAACCTAACCTAACCCAACCTAACATCTCGGCGGTAATATTTGACATAATTCCTGGCGAGTTGGCCTTTACGTCTCCGTTTGACCTTCATATACATCAATAACTTAATATAACGTAACCTAACCCAACCTATCATCTCGGCGGTAATATTTGACAACATTCCTGGCGAGTTGGCCTCTATGTCCCCGTGGGACCTTTATATACATCAATAACGTAATATAACCTAACCTAACCCAACCTATCATTTCGGCGGTAACATTTGACATCATTCCTGGCGAGTTGGCCTCTACGTCTCCGTTGGACCTTTATATATATCAATAACGTAATGTAACCTAACCTAACCCAACCTAACATCTCGGCGGTATTATTTGACCACATTCCTGTCTTGTTGGCCCCTACATCTCCGTGGGACCTTTATATACATCAATACCGTAATATAACCTAACCTAACCCAACCTAACATCTCGGCGGTAATATTTTGCACCATTCCTGGCGAGTCGGCCTATACGTCTCCGTCGGACCTTTATATACATCAATAACGTAACATAACATAACCTAACCCAACCTAACATCTCGGCGGTAATATTTGAAAACATTCCTGGCGAGTTGGCTTCTCCGTCTCCGTGGGAACTTTATTTACATCAATAACGTAATATAACCTAACCTAACCCAACCTAACATCTCGGCGGTAATATTTGACCACATTCCTGTCTTGTTGGCCTCTCCGTCTCCGTGGGACCTTCATATACATCAATAACGAAATATAACCTAACCTAACCCAACCTATCATCTCGGCGGTAATATTGTACAATATTCCTGGCGAGTTGGCCTCTACGACTCCGTGGGACCTTTATATACATCAATGACGTAATGTAACCTAACCTAACCCAGCCTAACATCTCGGCGGTAATTTTTGACATCATTCCTGGCGAGTTGGCCTCTACGTCTCCGTTTGACCTTTATATACATCAATAACGTAATATAACCTAACCTAACCCAACCTAACATCTCAGCGGTAATATTTGACATCATTCCTGGCGAGTTGGCCTCTACGTCTCCGTGGGACCTTTATATATATCAATAACGTAATATAACCTAACCTAACCCAACCTAACATCTCGGCGGTAATATTTGACATCATTCCTGCCGAGTTCGCCTCTGCGTCTCCGTTTGACCTTCATTTACATCAAGAACGTAATATAACCCAACCTAACCCAACCTAACATCTCGGCGGTAATATTTGACCACATTCCTGGCGAGTTGGCCTCTACGTCTCCGTTTGACCTTTATATACATCAATAACGTAATATAACCTAACCTAACCCAAGCTAACATCTCGGCGGTAATATTTGACAACATTCCTGGCGAGTTGGCTTCTCCATCTCCGTGGGACATTTATATACATCAATAACGTAACATAACATAACCTAACCCAACCTAACATCTCGGCGGTAATATTTGACAACATTCCTGGCGAGTTGGCTTCTCCGTCTCCGTGGGACCTTTATATACATCAATAACGTAATATAACCTAGCCTAAACCAACCTATCATCTCGGCGGTAATATTTGAAAACATTCCTGGCGAGTTGGCTTCTCCGTCTCTGTGGGAACTTTATTTACATCAATAACGTAATATAACCTAACCTAACCCAACCTAACATCTCGGCGGTAATATTTGACCACATTCCTGGCTTGTTGGCCTCTACGTCTCCGTGGGACCTTTATATACATCAATAACGTAATATAACCTAACCTAACCCAATCTAACATCTCGGCGGTAATATTTGACATCATTCCTGGCGAGTTGGCCTCTACGTCTCCGTTTGACCTTCATATACATCAATAACGTAATATAACCTAACCTAACCCAACCTAACATCTCGGCGGTAATATTTGACCACATTCCTGGCTTGTTGGCCTCTCCGTCTCCGTGGGACCTTCATATACATCAATAACGAAATATAACCTAACCTAACCCAACCTATCATCTCGGCGGTAATATTGTACAATATTCCTGGCGAGTTGGCCTCTACGACTCCGTGGGACCTTTATATACATCAATAACGTAATATAACCTAACCTAACCCAATCTAACATCTCGGCGGTGATATTTGAAATCATTCCTGCCGAGTTGGCCTCCACGTCTCCGTGGGACCTTTATATATATCAATAACGTAATGTAACCTAACCTAACCCAACCTAACATCTCGGCGGTATTATTTGACCACATTCCTGTCTTGTTGGCCCCTACATCTCCGTGGGACCTTTATATACATCAATAACGTAATATAACCTAACCTAACCCAACCTAACATCTCGGCGGTAATATTTTGCACCATTCCTGGCGAGTCGGCCTATACGTCTCCGTCGGACCTTTATATACATCAATAACGTAACATAACATAACCTAACCCAACCTAACATCTCGGCGGTAATATTTGACAACATTCCTGGCGAGTTGGCTTCTCCGTCTCCGTGGGACCTTTATATACATCAATAACGTAATATAACCTAGCCTAAACCAACGTATCATCTCGGCGGTAATATTTGAAAACATTCCGGGCGAGTTGGCTTCTCCTTCTCCGTGAGAACTTTATTTACATCAATAACGTAATATAACCTAACCTAACCCAACCTAACATCTCGGCGGTAATATTTGACCACATTCCTGTCTTGTTGGCCTCTCCGTCTCCGTGGGACCTTCATATACATCAATAACGAAATATAACCTAACCTAACCCAACCTATCATCTCGGCGGTAATATTGTACAATATTCCTGGCGAGTTGGCCTCTACGACTCCGTGGGACCTTTATATACATCAATGACGTAATGTAACCTAACCTAACCCAGCCTAACATCTCGGCGGTAATTTTTGACATCATTCCTGGCGAGTTGGCCTCTACGTCTCCGTTTGACCTTTATATACATCAATAACGTAATATAACCTAACCTAACCCAACCTAACATCTCAGCGGTAATATTTGACATCATTCCTGGCGAGTTGGCCTCTACGTCTCCGTGGGACCTTTATATATATCAATAACGTAATATAACCTAACCTAACCCAACCTAACTTCTCGGCGGTAATATTTGACATCATTCCTGCCGAGTTCGCCTCTGCGTCTCCGTTTGACCTTCATTTACATCAAGAACGTAATATAACCCAACCTAACCCAACCTAACATCTCGGCGGTAATATTTGACCACATTCCTGGCGAGTTGGCCTCTACGTCTCCGTTTGACCTTTATATACATCAATAACGTAATATAACCTAACCTAACCCAAGCTAACATCTCGGCGGTAATATTTGACAACATTCCTGGCGAGTTGGCTTCTCCATCTCCGTGGGACATTTATATACATCAATAACGTAACATAACATAACCTAACCCAACCTAACATCTCGGCGGTAATATTTGACAACATTCCTGGCGAGTTGGCTTCTCCGTCTCCGTGGGACCTTTATATACATCAATAACGTAATATAACCTAGCCTAAACCAACCTATCATCTCGGCGGTAATATTTGAAAACATTCCTGGCGAGTTGGCTTCTCCGTCTCCGTGGGAACTTTATTTACATCAATAACGTAATATAACCTAACCTAACCCAACCTAACATCTCGGCGGTAATATTTGACCACATTCCTGTCTTGTTGGCCTCTCCGTCTCCGTGGGACCTTCATATACATCAATAACGAAATATAACCTAACCTAACCCAACCTATCATCTCGGCGGTAATATTGTACAATATTCCTGGCGAGTTGGCCTCTACGACTCCGTGGGACCTTTATATACATCAATGACGTAATGTAACCTAACCTAACCCAGCCTAACATCTCGGCGGTAATTTTTGACATCATTCCTGGCGAGTTGGCCTCTACGTCTCCGTTTGACCTTTATATACGTCAATAACGTAATATAACCTAACCTAACCCAACCTAACATCTCAGCGGTAATATTTGACATCATTCCTGGCGAGTTGGCCTCTACGTCTCCGTGGGACCTTTATATATATCAATAACGTAATATAACCTAACCTAACCCAACCTAACATCTCGGCGGTAATATTTGACATCATTCCTGCCGAGTTCGCCTCTGCGTCTCCGTTTGACCTTCATTTACATCAAGAACGTAATATAACCCAACCTAACCCAACCTAACATCTCGGCGGTAATATTTGACATAATTCCTGGCGAGTTGGCCTCTACGTCTCCGTTTGACCTTTATATACATCAATAACGTAATATAACCTAACCTAACCCAAGCTAACATCTCGGCGGTAATATTTGACAACATTCCTGGCGAGTTGGCTTCTCCATCTCCGTGGGACATTTATATACATCAATAACGTAACATAACATAACCTAACCCAACCTAACATCTCGGCGGTATTATTTGACCACATTCCTGTCTTGTTGGCCCCTACATCTCCGTGGGACCTTTATATACATCAATAACGTAATATAACCTAACCTAACCCAACCTAACATCTCGGCGGTAATATTTTGCACCATTCCTGGCGAGTCGGCCTATACGTCTCCGTCGGACCTTTATATACATCAATAACGTAACATAACATAACCTAACCCAACCTAACATCTCGGCGGTAATATTTGACAACATTCCTGGCGAGTTGGCTTCTCCGTCTCCGTGGGACCTTTATATACATCAATAACGTAATATAACCTAGCCTAAACCAACGTATCATCTCGGCGGTAATATTTGAAAACATTCCGGGCGAGTTGGCTTCTCCTTCTCCGTGAGAACTTTATTTACATCAATAACGTAATATAACCTAACCTAACCCAACCTAACATCTCGGCGGTAATATTTGACCACATTCCTGTCTTGTTGGCCTCTCCGTCTCCGTGGGACCTTCATATACATCAATAACGAAATATAACCTAACCTAACCCAACCTATAATCTCGGCGGTAATATTGTACAATATTCCTGGCGAGTTGGCCTCTACGACTCCGTGGGACCTTTATATACATCAATGACGTAATGTAACCTAACCTAACCCAGCCTAACATCTCGGCGGTAGTTTTTGACATCATTCCTGGCGAGTTGGCCTCTACGTCTCCGTTTGACCTTTATATACATCAATAACGTAATATAACCTAACCTAACCCAACCTAACATCTCGGCGGTAATATTTGACATCATTCCTGGCGAGGTGGCCTCTACGTCTCCGTGGGACCTTTATATATATCAATAACGTAATATAACCTAACCTAACCCAACCTAACATCTCGGCGGTAATATTTGACCACATTCCTGGCTTTGGCCTCTACGTCTCCGTGGGACCTTTATATACATCAATAACGTAATATAACCTAACCTAACCCAACCTAACATCTCGGCGGTGATATTTGAAATCATTCCTGCCGAGTTGGCCTCCACGTCTCCGTGGGACCTTTATATATATCAATAACGTAATGTAACCTAACCTAACCCAACCTCACATCTCGGCGGTATTATTTGACCACATTCCTGTCTTGTTGGCCCCTACATCTCCGTGGGACCTTTATATACATCAATAACGTAATATAACCTAACCTAACCCAACCTAACATCTCGGCGGTAATATTTTGCACCATTCCTGGCGAGTCGGCCTATACGTCTCCGTCGGACCTTTATATACATCAATAACGTAACATAACATAACCTAACCCAACCTAACATCTCGGCGGTAATATTTGAAAACATTCCTGGCGAGTTGGCTTCTCCGTCTCCGTGGGAACTTTATTTACATCAATAACGTAATATAACCTAACCTAACCCAACCTAACATCTCGGCGGTAATATTTGACCACATTCCTGTCTTGTTGGCCTCTCCGTCTCCGTGGGACCTTCATATACATCAATAACGAAATATAACCTAACCTAACCCAACCTATCATCTCGGCGGTAATATTGTACAATATTCCTGGCGAGTTGGCCTCTACGACTCCGTGGGACCTTTATATACATCAATGACGTAATGTAACCTAACCTAACCCAGCCTAACATCTCGGCGGTAATTTTTGACATCATTCCTGGCGAGTTGGCCTCTACGTCTCCGTTTGACCTTTATATACGTCAATAACGTAATATAACCTAACCTAACCCAACCTAACATCTCAGCGGTAATATTTGACATCATTCCTGGCGAGTTGGCCTCTACGTCTCCGTGGGACCTTTATATATATCAATAACGTAATATAACCTAACCTAACCCAACCTAACATCTCGGCGGTAATATTTGACATCATTCCTGCCGAGTTCGCCTCTGCGTCTCCGTTTGACCTTCATTTACATCAAGAACGTAATATAACCCAACCTAACCCAACCTAACATCTCGGCGGTAATATTTGACATAATTCCTGGCGAGTTGGCCTCTACGTCTCCGTTTGACCTTTATATACATCAATAACGTAATATAACCTAACCTAACCCAAGCTAACATCTCGGCGGTAATATTTGACAACATTCCTGGCGAGTTGGCTTCTCCATCTCCGTGGGACATTTATATACATCAATAACGTAACATAACATAACCTAACCCAACCTAACATCTCGGCGGTAATATTTGACAACATTCCTGGCGAGTTGGCTTCTCCGTCTCCGTGGGACCTTTATATACATCAATAACGTAATATAACCTAGCCTAAACCAACCTATCATCTCGGCGGTAATATTTGAAAACATTCCTGGCGAGTTGGCTTCTCCGTCTCTGTGGGAACTTTATTTACATCAATAACGTAATATAACCTAACCTAACCCAACCTAACATCTCGGCGGTAATATTTGACATCATTCCTGGCGAGTTGGCTTCTCCGTCTTCGTGGGACCTTTATATATATCATTAACGTAATATAACCTAACCTAACCCAACCTAACATCTCGGCGGTAATATTTGACATAATTCCTGGCGAGTTGGCCTTTACGTCTCCGTTTGACCTTCATATACATCAATAACTTAATATAACGTAACCTAACCCAACCTATCATCTCGGCGGTAATATTTGACAACATTCCTGGCGAGTTGGCCTCTATGTCCCCGTGGGACCTTTATATACATCAATAACGTAATATAACCTAACCTAACCCAACCTATCATCTCGGCGGTAACATTTGACATCATTCCTGGCGAGTTGGCCTCTACGTCTCCGTTGGACCTTTATATATATCAATAACGTAATGTAACCTAACCTAACCCAACCTAACATCTCGGCGGTATTATTTGACCACATTCCTGTCTTGTTGGCCCCTACATCTCCGTGGGACCTTTATATACATCAATAACGTAATATAACCTAACCTAACCCAACCTAACATCTCGGCGGTAATATTTTGCACCATTCCTGGCGAGTCGGCCTATACGTCTCCGTCGGACCTTTATATACATCAATAACGTAACATAACATAACCTAACCCAACCTAACATCTCGGCGGTAATATTTGAAAACATTCCTGGCGAGTTGGCTTCTCCGTCTCCGTGGGAACTTTATTTACATCAATAACGTAATATAACCTAACCTAACCCAACCTAACATCTCGGCGGTAATATTTGACCACATTCCTGTCTTGTTGGCCTCTCCGTCTCCGTGGGACCTTCATATACATCAATAACGAAATATAACCTAACCTAACCCAACCTATCATCTCGGCGGTAATATTGTACAATATTCCTGGCGAGTTGGCCTCTACGACTCCGTGGGACCTTTATATACATCAATAACGTAATATAACCTAACCTAACCCAACCTAACATCTCAGCGGTAATATTTGACATCATTCCTGGCGAGTTGGCCTCTACGTCTCCGTGGGACCTTTATATATATCAATAACGTAATATAACCTAACCTAACCCAACCTAACATCTCGGCGGTAATATTTGACATAATTCCTGGCGAGTTGGCCTCTACGTCTCCGTTTGACCTTCATATACATCAATAACGTAATATAACCTAACCTAATCCAACCTATCATCACGGCGGTAATTTTGACAACATTACTGGCGAGTTGGCCTCTACGTCACCGTGGGATCTTTATATACATCAATAACGTAATATAACCTAACCTAACCCAACCTAACATCTCGGCGGTAATATTTGACCACATTCCTGGCTTGTTGTCCTCTACGCTTCTGTGGGACCTTCATATACATCAAGAACGTAATATAACCTAACCTAACCCAACCTAACATCTCGGCGGTAATATTTGACATAATTCCTGGCGAGTTGGCCTTTACGTCTCCGTTTGACCTTCATATACATCAATAACTTAATATAACGTAACCTAACCCAACCTATCATCTCGGCGGTAATATTTGACAACATTCCTGGCGAGTTGGCCTCTATGTCCCCGTGGGACCTTTATATACATCAATAACGTAATATAACCTAACCTAACCCAACCTATCATCTCGGCGGTAATATTTGACATCATTCCTGGCGAGTTGGCCTCTACGTCTCCGTTGGACCTTTATATATATCAATAACGTAATGTAACCTAACCTAACCCAACCTAACATCTCGGCGGTATTATTTGACCACATTCCTGTCTTGTTGGCCCCTACATCTCCGTGGGACCTTTATATACATCAATAACGTAATATAACCTAACCTAACCCAACCTAACATCTCGGCGGTAATATTTTGCACCATTCCTGGCGAGTCGGCCTATACGTCTCCGTCGGACCTTTATATACATCAATAACGTAACATAACATAACCTAACCCAACCTAACATCTCGGCGGTAATATTTGAAAACATTCCTGGCGAGTTGGCTTCTCCGTCCCCGTGGGAACTTTATTTACATCAATAACGTAATATAACCTAACCTAACCCAACCTAACATGTCGGCGGTAATATTTGACCACATTCCTGTCTTGTTGGCCTCTCCGTCTCCGTGGGACCTTCATATACATCAATAACGAAATATAACCTAACCTAACCCAACCTACCATCTCGGCGGTAATATTGTACAATATTCCTGGCGAGATGGCCTCTACGACTCCGTGGGACCTTTATATACATCAATGACGTAATGTAACCTAACCTAACCCAGCCTAACATCTCGGCGGTAATTTTTGACATCATTCCTGGCGAGTTGGCCTCTACGTCTCCGTTTGACCTTTATATACATCAATAACGTAATATAACCTAACCTAACCCAACCTAACATCTCAGCGGTAATATTTGACATCATTCCTGGCGAGTTGGCCTCTACGTCTCCGTGGGACCTTTATATATATCAATAACGTAATATAACCTAACCTAACCCAAAGTAACATTTCGGCGGTAATATTTGACATCATTCCTGCCGAGTTCGCCTCTGCGTCTCCGTTTGACCTTCATTTACATCAAGAACGTAATATAACCTAACCTAACCCAACCTAACATCTCGGCGGTAATATTTGACATAATTCCTGGCGAGTTGGCCTCTACGTCTCCGTTTGACCTTTATATACATCAATAACGAAATATAACCTAACCTAACCCAACCTATCATCTCGGCGGTAATATTGTACAATATTCCTGGCGAGTTGGCTTCTCCGTCTCCGTGGGACATTTATATACATCAATAACGTAACATAACATAACCTAACCCAACCTAACATCTCGGCGGTAATTTTTGACATCATTCCTGGCGAGTTGGCCTCTACGTCTCCGTTTGACCTTTATATACATCAATAACGTAATATAACCTAACCTAACCCAACCTAACATCTCAGCGGTAATATTTGACATCATTCCTGGCGAGTTGGCTTCTCCGTCTCCGTGGGACCTTTATATATATCATTAACGTAATATAACCTAACCTAACCCAACCTAACATCTCGGCGGTAATATTTGACATAATTCCTGGCGAGTTGGCCTTTACGTCTCCGTTTGACCTTCATATACATCAATAACTTAATATAACGTAACCTAACCCAACCTATCATCTCGGCGGTAATATTTGACAACATTCCTGGCGAGTTGGCCTCTATGTCCCCGTGGGACCTTTATATACATCAATAACGTAATATAACCTAACCTAACCCAACCTATCATCTCGGCGGTAATATTTGACATCATTCCTGGCGAGTTGGCCTCTACGTCTCCGTTGGACCTTTATATATATCAATAACGTAATGTAACCTAACCTAACCCAACCTAACATCTCGGCGGTATTATTTGACCACATTCCTGTCTTGTTGGCCCCTACATCTCCGTGGGACCTTTATATACATCAATAACGTAATATAACCTAACCTAACCCAACCTAACATCTCGGCGGTAATATTTGACCACATTCCTGTCTTGTTGGCCTCTCCGTCTCCGTGGGACCTTCATATACATCAATAACGAAATATAACCTAACCTAACCCAACCTATCATCTCGGCGGTAATATTGTACAATATTCCTGGCGAGTTGGCCTCTACGACTCCGTGGGACCTTTATATACATCAATGACGTAATGTAACCTAACCTAACCCAGCCTAACATCTCGGCGGTAATTTTTGACATCATTCCTGGCGAGTTGGCCTCTACGTCTCCGTTTGACCTTTATATACATCAATAACGTAATATAACCTAACCTAACCCAACCTAACATCTCAGCGGTAATATTTGACATCATTCCTGGCGAGTTGGCCTCTACGTCTCCGTGGGACCTTTATATATATCAATAACGTAATATAACCTAACCTAACCCAACCTAACATCTCGGCGGTAATATTTGACATCATTCCTGCCGAGTTCGCCTCTGCGTCTCCGTTTGACCTTCATTTACATCAAGAACGTAATATAACCCAACCTAACCCAACCTAACATCTCGGCGGTAATATTTGACATAATTCCTGGCGAGTTGGCCTCTACGTCTCCGTTTGACCTTTATATACATCAATAACGTAATATAACCTAACCTAACCCAAGCTAACATCTCGGCGGTAATATTTGACAACATTCCTGGCGAGTTGGCTTCTCCATCTCCGTGGGACATTTATATACATCAATAACGTAACATAACATAACCTAACCCAACCTAACATCTCGGCGGTAATATTTGACAACATTCCTGGCGAGTTGGCTTCTCCGTCTCCGTGGGACCTTTATATACATCAATAACGTAATATAACCTAGCCTAAACCAACCTATCATCTCGGCGGTAATATTTGAAAACATTCCTGGCGAGTTGGCTTCTCCGTCTCTGTGGGAACTTTATTTACATCAATAACGTAATATAACCTAACCTAACCCAACCTAACATCTCGGCGGTAATATTTGACATCATTCCTGGCGAGTTGGCTTCTCCGTCTTCGTGGGACCTTTATATATATCATTAACGTAATATAACCTAACCTAACCCAACCTAACATCTCGGCGGTAATATTTGACATAATTCCTGGCGAGTTGGCCTTTACGTCTCCGTTTGACCTTCATATACATCAATAACTTAATATAACGTAACCTAACCCAACCTATCATCTCGGCGGTAACATTTGACATCATTCCTGGCGAGTTGGCCTCTACGTCTCCGTTGGACCTTTATATATATCAATAACGTAATGTAACCTAACCTAACCCAACCTAACATCTCGGCGGTATTATTTGACCACATTCCTGTCTTGTTGGCCCCTACATCTCCGTGGGACCTTTATATACATCAATAACGTAATATAACCTAACCTAACCCAACCTAACATCTCGGCGGTAATATTTTGCACCATTCCTGGCGAGTCGGCCTATACGTCTCCGTCGGACCTTTATATACATCAATAACGTAACATAACATAACCTAACCCAACCTAACATCTCGGCGGTAATATTTGACAACATTCCTGGCGAGTTGGCTTCTCCGTCTCCGTGGGACCTTTATATACATCAATAACGTAATATAACCTAGCCTAAACCAACGTATCATCTCGGCGGTAATATTTGAAAACATTCCTGGCGAGTTGGCTTCTCCTTCTCCGTGAGAACTTTATTTACATCAATAACGTAATATAACCTAACCTAACCCAACCTAACATCTCGGCGGTAATATTTGACCACATTCCTGTCTTGTTGGCCTCTCCGTCTCCGTGGGACCTTCATATACATCAATAACGAAATATAACCTAACCTAACCCAACCTATAATCTCGGCGGTAATATTGTACAATATTCCTGGCGAGTTGGCCTCTACGACTCCGTGGGACCTTTATATACATCAATGACGTAATGTAACCTAACCTAACCCAGCCTAACATCTCGGCGGTAGTTTTTGACATCATTCCTGGCGAGTTGGCCTCTACGTCTCCGTTTGACCTTTATATACATCAATAACGTAATATAACCTAACCTAACCCAACCTAACATCTCGGCGGTAATATTTGACATCATTCCTGGCGAGGTGGCCTCTACGTCTCCGTGGGACCTTTATATATATCAATAACGTAATATAACCTAACCTAACCCAACCTAACATCTCGGCGGTAATATTTGACCACATTCCTGGCTTTGGCCTCTACGTCTCCGTGGGACCTTTATATACATCAATAACGTAATATAACCTAACCTAACCCAACCTAACATCTCGGCGGTGATATTTGAAATCATTCCTGCCGAGTTGGCCTCCACGTCTCCGTGGGACCTTTATATATATCAATAACGTAATGTAACCTAACCTAACCCAACCTAACATCTCGGCGGTATTATTTGACCACATTCCTGTCTTGTTGGCCCCTACATCTCCGTGGGACCTTTATATACATCAATAACGTAATATAACCTAACCTAACCCAACCTAACATCTCGGCGGAAATATTTTGCACCATTCCTGGCGAGTCGGCCTATACGTCTCCGTCGGACCTTTATATACATCAATAACGTAACATAACATAACCTAACCCAACCTAACATCTCGGCGGTAATATTTGAAAACATTCCTGGCGAGTTGGCTTCTCCGTCTCCGTGGGAACTTTATTTACATCAATAACGTAATATAACCTAACCTAACCCAACCTAACATCTCGGCGGTAATATTTGACCACATTCCTGTCTTGTTGGCCTCTCCGTCTCCGTGGGACCTTCATATACATCAATAACGAAATATAACCTAACCTAACCCAACCTATCATCTCGGCGGTAATATTGTACAATATTCCTGGCGAGTTGGCCTCTACGACTCCGTGGGACCTTTATATACATCAATGACGTAATGTAACCTAACCTAACCCAGCCTAACATCTCGGCGGTAATTTTTGACATCATTCCTGGCGCGTTGGCCTCTACGTCTCCGTTTGACCTTTATATACGTCAATAACGTAATATAACCTAATCTAACCCAACCTAACATCTCAGCGGTAATATTTGACATCATTCCTGGCGAGTTGGCCTCTACGTCTCCGTGGGACCTTTATATATATCAATAACGTAATATAACCTAACCTAACCCAACCTAACATCTCGGCGGTAATATTTGACATCATTCCTGCCGAGTTCGCCTCTGCGTCTCCGTTTGACCTTCATTTACATCAAGAACGTAATATAACCCAACCTAACCCAACCTAACATCTCGGCGGTAATATTTGACATAATTCCTGGCGAGTTGGCCTCTACGTCTCCGTTTGACCTTTATATACATCAATAACGTAATATAACCTAACCTAACCCAAGCTAACATCTCGGCGGTAATATTTGACAACATTCCTGGCGAGTTGGCTTCTCCATCTCCGTGGGACATTTATATACATCAATAACGTAACATAACATAACCTAACCCAACCTAACATCTCGGCGGTAATATTTGACAACATTCCTGGCGAGTTGGCTTCTCCGTCTCCGTGGGACCTTTATATACATCAATAACGTAATATAACCTAGCCTAAACCAACCTATCATCTCGGCGGTAATATTTGAAAACATTCCTGGCGAGTTGGCTTCTCCGTCTCTGTGGGAACTTTATTTACATCAATAACGTAATATAACCTAACCTAACCCAACCTAACATCTCGGCGGTAATATTTGACATCATTCCTGGCGAGTTGGCTTCTCCGTCTTCGTGGGACCTTTATATATATCATTAACGTAATATAACCTAACCTAACCCAACCTAACATCTCGGCGGTAATATTTGACATAATTCCTGGCGAGTTGGCCTTTACGTCTCCGTTTGACCTTCATATACATCAATAACTTAATATAACGTAACCTAACCCAACCTATCATCTCGGCGGTAATATTTGACAACATTCCTGGCGAGTTGGCCTCTATGTCCCCGTGGGACCTTTATATACATCAATAACGTAATATAACCTAACCTAACCCAACCTATCATCTCGGCGGTAACATTTGACATCATTCCTGGCGAGTTGGCCTCTACGTCTCCGTTGGACCTTTATATATATCAATAACGTAATGTAACCTAACCTAACCCAACCTAACATCTCGGCGGTATTATTTGACCACATTCCTGTCTTGTTGGCCCCTACATCTCCGTGGGACCTTTATATACATCAATAACGTAATATAACCTAACCTAACCCAACCTAACATCTCGGCGGTAATATTTTGCACCATTCCTGGCGAGTCGGCCTATACGTCTCCGTCGGACCTTTATATACATCAATAACGTAACATAACATAACCTAACCCAACCTAACATCTCGGCGGTAATATTTGAAAACATTCCTGGCGAGTTGGCTTCTCCGTCCCCGTGGGAACTTTATTTACATCAATAACGTAATATAACCTAACCTAACCCAACCTAACATGTCGGCGGTAATATTTGACCACATTCCTGTCTTGTTGGCCTCTCCGTCTCCGTGGGACCTTCATATACATCAATAACGAAATATAACCTAACCTAACCCAACCTACCATCTCGGCGGTAATATTGTACAATATTCCTGGCGAGATGGCCTCTACGACTCCGTGGGACCTTTATATACATCAATGACGTAATGTAACCTAACCTAACCCAGCCTAACATCTCGGCGGTAATTTTTGACATCATTCCTGGCGAGTTGGCCTCTACGTCTCCGTTTGACCTTTATATACATCAATAACGTAATATAACCTAACCTAACCCAACCTAACATCTCAGCGGTAATATTTGACATCATTCCTGGCGAGTTGGCCTCTACGTCTCCGTGGGACCTTTATATATATCAATAACGTAATATAACCTAACCTAACCCAAAGTAACATTTCGGCGGTAGTATTTGACATCATTCCTGCCGAGTTCGCCTCTGCGTCTCCGTTTGACCTTCATTTACATCAAGAACGTAATATAACCTAACCTAACCCAACCTAACATCTCGGCGGTAATATTTGACATAATTCCTGGCGAGTTGGCCTCTACGTCTCCGTTTGACCTTTATATACATCAATAACGAAATATAACCTAACCTAACCCAACCTATCATCTCGGCGGTAATATTGTACAATATTCCTGGCGAGTTGGCTTCTCCGTCTCCGTGGGACATTTATATACATCAATAACGTAACATAACATAACCTAACCCAACCTAACATCTCGGCGGTAATTTTTGACATCATTCCTGGCGAGTTGGCCTCTACGTCTCCGTTTGACCTTTATATACATCAATAACGTAATATAACCTAACCTAACCCAACCTAACATCTCAGCGGTAATATTTGACATCATTCCTGGCGAGTTGGCTTCTCCGTCTCCGTGGGACCTTTATATATATCATTAACGTAATATAACCTAACCTAACCCAACCTAACATCTCGGCGGTAATATTTGACATAATTCCTGGCGAGTTGGCCTTTACGTCTCCGTTTGACCTTCATATACATCAATAACTTAATATAACGTAACCTAACCCAACCTATCATCTCGGCGGTAATATTTGACAACATTCCTGGCGAGTTGGCCTCTATGTCCCCGTGGGACCTTTATATACATCAATAACGTAATATAACCTAACCTAACCCAACCTATCATCTCGGCGGTAATATTTGACATCATTCCTGGCGAGTTGGCCTCTACGTCTCCGTTGGACCTTTATATATATCAATAACGTAATGTAACCTAACCTAACCCAACCTAACATCTCGGCGGTATTATTTGACCACATTCCTGTCTTGTTGGCCCCTACATCTCCGTGGGACCTTTATATACATCAATAACGTAATATAACCTAACCTAACCCAACCTAACATCTCGGCGGTAATATTTGACCACATTCCTGTCTTGTTGGCCTCTCCGTCTCCGTGGGACCTTCATATACATCAATAACGAAATATAACCTAACCTAACCCAACCTATCATCTCGGCGGTAATATTGTACAATATTCCTGGCGAGTTGGCCTCTACGACTCCGTGGGACCTTTATATACATCAATGACGTAATGTAACCTAACCTAACCCAGCCTAACATCTCGGCGGTAATTTTTGACATCATTCCTGGCGAGTTGGCCTCTACGTCTCCGTTTGACCTTTATATACATCAATAACGTAATATAACCTAACCTAACCCAACCTAACATCTCAGCGGTAATATTTGACATCATTCCTGGCGAGTTGGCCTCTACGTCTCCGTGGGACCTTTATATATATCAATAACGTAATATAACCTAACCTAACCCAACCTAACATCTCGGCGGTAATATTTGACATCATTCCTGCCGAGTTCGCCTCTGCGTCTCCGTTTGACCTTCATTTACATCAAGAACGTAATATAACCCAACCTAACCCAACCTAACATCTCGGCGGTAATATTTGACATAATTCCTGGCGAGTTGGCCTCTACGTCTCCGTTTGACCTTTATATACATCAATAACGTAATATAACCTAACCTAACCCAAGCTAACATCTCGGCGGTAATATTTGACAACATTCCTGGCGAGTTGGCTTCTCCATCTCCGTGGGACATTTATATACATCAATAACGTAACATAACATAACCTAACCCAACCTAACATCTCGGCGGTAATATTTGACAACATTCCTGGCGAGTTGGCTTCTCCGTCTCCGTGGGACCTTTATATACATCAATAACGTAATATGACCTAGCCTAAACCAACCTATCATCTC
The DNA here is from genome assembly GCA_963969225.1 of Xylocopa violacea. Lineage (NCBI taxonomy): Eukaryota > Metazoa > Arthropoda > Insecta > Hymenoptera > Apidae > Xylocopa > Xylocopa violacea. The sequence goes on along the minus strand of CAXAJV010000016.1, from coordinate 5,108,734 downwards.
GGCGGTAATATTTGAAAACATTCCTGGCGAGTTGGCTTCTCCGTCTCTGTGGGAACTTTATTTACATCAATAACGTAATATAACCTAACCTAACCCAACCTAACATCTCGGCGGTAATATTTGACATAATTCCTGGCGAGTTGGCCTTTACGTCTCCGTTTGACCTTCATATACATCAATAACTTAATATAACGTAACCTAACCCAACCTATCATCTCGGCGGTAACATTTGACATCATTCCTGGCGAGTTGGCCCCTACATCTCCGTGGGACCTTTATATACATCAATAACGTAATATAACCTAACCTAACCCAACCTAACATCTCGGCGGTAATATTTTGCACCATTCCTGGCGAGTCGGCCTATACGTCTCCGTCGGACCTTTATATACATCAATAACGTAACATAACATAACCTAACCCAACCTAACATCTCGGCGGTAATATTTGAAAACATTCCTGGCGAGTTGGCTTCTCCGTCTCCGTGGGAACTTTATTTACATCAATAACGTAATATAACCTAACCTAACCCAACCTAACATCTCGGCGGTAATATTTGACCACATTCCTGTCTTGTTGGCCTCTCCGTCTCCGTGGGACCTTCATATACATCAATAACGAAATATAACCTAACCTAACCCAACCTATCATCTCGGCGGTAATATTGTACAATATTCCTGGCGAGTTGGCCTCTACGACTCCGTGGGACCTTTATATACATCAATGACGTAATGTAACCTAACCTAACCCAGCCTAACATCTCGGCGGTAATTTTTGACATCATTCCTGGCGAGTTGGCCTCTACGTCTCCGTTTGACCTTTATATACATCAATAACGTAATATAACCTAACCTAACCCAAGCTAACATCTCGGCGGTAATATTTGACAACATTCCTGGCGAGTTGGCTTCTCCATCTCCGTGGGACATTTATATACATCAATAACGTAACATAACATAACCTAACCCAACCTAACATCTCGGCGGTAATATTTGACAACATTCCTGGCGAGTTGGCTTCTCCGTCTCCGAGGGACCTTTATATACATCAATAACGTAATATAACCTAGCCTAAACCAACCTATCATCTCGGCGGTAATATTTGAAAACATTCCTGGCGAGTTGGCTTCTCCGTCTCTGTGGGAACTTTATTTACATCAATAACGTAATATAACCTAACCTAACCCAACCTAACATCTCGGCGGTAATATTTGACATCATTCCTGGCGAGTTGGCTTCTCCGTCTTCGTGGGACCTTTATATATATCATTAACGTAATATAACCTAACCTAACCCAACCTAACATCTCGGCGGTAATATTTGACATAATTCCTGGCGAGTTGGCCTTTACGTCTCCGTTTGACCTTCATATACATCAATAACTTAATATAACGTAACCTAACCCAACCTATCATCTCGGCGGTAATATTTGACAACATTCCTGGCGAGTTGGCCTCTATGTCCCCGTGGGACCTTTATATACATCAATAACGTAATATAACCTAACCTAACCCAACCTATCATCTCGGCGGTAACATTTGACATCATTCCTGGCGAGTTGGCCTCTACGTCTCCGTTGAACCTTTATATATATCAATAACGTAATGTAACCTAACCTAACCCAACCTAACATCTCGGCGGTATTATTTGACCACATTCCTGTCTTGTTGGCCCCTACATCTCCGTGGGACCTTTATATACATCAATAACGTAATATAACCTAACCTAACCCAACCTAACATCTCGGCGGTAATATTTTGCACCATTCCTGGCGAGTCGGCCTATACGTCTCCGTCGGACCTTTATATACATCAATAACGTAACATAACATAACCTAACCCAACCTAACATCTCGGCGGTAATATTTGAAAACATTCCTGGCGAGTTGGCTTCTCCGTCTCCGTGGGAACTTTATTTACATCAATAACGTAATATAACCTAACCTAACCCAACCTAACATCTCGGCGGTAATATTTGACCACATTCCTGTCTTGTTGGCCTCTCCGTCTCCGTGGGACCTTCATATACATCAATAACGAAATATAACCTAACCTAACCCAACCTATCATCTCGGCGGTAATATTGTACAATATTCCTGGCGAGTTGGCCTCTACGACTCCGTGGGACCTTTATATACATCAATGACGTAATGTAACCTAACCTAACCCAGCCTAACATCTCGGCGGTAATTTTTGACATCATTCCTGGCGAGTTGGCCTCTACGTCTCCGTTTGACCTTTATATACATCAATAACGTAATATAACCTAACCTAACCCAACCTAACATCTCAGCGGTAATATTTGACATCATTCCTGGCGAGTTGGCCTCTACGTCTCCGTTTGACCTTTATATACATCAATAACGTAATATAACCTAACCTAACCCAAGCTAACATCTCGGCGGTAATATTTGACAACATTCCTGGCGAGTTGGCTTCTCCATCTCCGTGGGACATTTATATACATCAATAACGTAACATAACATAACCTAACCCAACCTAACATCTCGGCGGTAATATTTGACAACATTCCTGGCGAGTTGGCTTCTCCGTCTCCGTGGGACCTTTATATACATCAATAACGTAATATAACCTAGCCTAAACCAACCTATCAACTCGGCGGTAATATTTGAAAACATTCCTGGCGAGTTGGCTTCTCCGTCTCTGTGGGAACTTTATTTACATCAATAACGTAATATAACCTAACCTAACCCAACCTAACATCTCGGCGGTAATATTTGACCACATTCCTGGCTTGTTGGCCTCTACGTCTCCGTGGGACCTTTATATACATCAATAACGAAATATAACCTAACCTAACCCAACCTATCATCTCGGCGGTAATATTGTACAATATTCCTGGCGAGATGGCCTCTACGACTCCGTGGGACCTTTATATACATCAATGACGTAATGTAACCTAACCTAACCCAGCCTAACATCTCGGCGGTAATTTTTGACATCATTCCTGGCGAGTTGGCCTCTACGTCTCCGTTTGACCTTTATATACATCAATAACGTAATATAACCTAACCTAACCCAACCTAACATCTCAGCGGTAATATTTGACATCATTCCTGGCGAGTTGGCCTCTACGTCTCCGTGGGACCTTTATATATATCAATAACGTAATATAACCTAACCTAACCCAAAGTAACATTTCGGCGGTAATATTTGACATCATTCCTGCCGAGTTCGCCTCTGCGTCTCCGTTTGACCTTCATTTACATCAAGAACGTAATATAACCTAACCTAACCCAACCTAACATCTCGGCGGTAATATTTGACATAATTCCTGGCGAGTTGGCCTCTACGTCTCCGTTTGACCTTTATATACATCAATAACGAAATATAACCTAACCTAACCCAACCTATCATCTCGGCGGTAATATTGTACAATATTCCTGGCGAGTTGGCTTCTCCGTCTCCGTGGGACATTTATATACATCAATAACGTAACATAACATAACCTAACCCAACCTAACATCTCGGCGGTAATTTTTGACATCATTCCTGGCGAGTTGGCCTCTACGTCTCCGTTTGACCTTTATATACATCAATAACGTAATATAACCTAACCTAACCCAACCTAACATCTCAGCGGTAATATTTGACATCATTCCTGGCGAGTTGGCTTCTCCGTCTCCGTGGGACCTTTATATATATCATTAACGTAATATAACCTAACCTAACCCAACCTAACATCTCGGCGGTAATATTTGACATAATTCCTGGCGAGTTGGCCTTTACGTCTCCGTTTGACCTTCATATACATCAATAACTTAATATAACGTAACCTAACCCAACCTATCATCTCGGCGGTAATATTTGACAACATTCCTGGCGAGTTGGCCTCTATGTCCCCGTGGGACCTTTATATACATCAATAACGTAATATAACCTAACCTAACCCAACCTATCATCTCGGCGGTAATATTTGACATCATTCCTGGCGAGTTGGCCTCTACGTCTCCGTTGGACCTTTATATATATCAATAACGTAATGTAACCTAACCTAACCCAACCTAACATCTCGGCGGTATTATTTGACCACATTCCTGTCTTGTTGGCCCCTACATCTCCGTGGGACCTTTATATACATCAATAACGTAATATAACCTAACCTAACCCAACCTAACATCTCGGCGGTAATATTTTGCACCATTCCTGGCGAGTCGGCCTATACGTCTCCGTCGGACCTTTATATACATCAATAACGTAACATAACATAACCTAACCCAACCTAACATCTCGGCGGTAATATTTGAAAACATTCCTGGCGAGTTGGCTTCTCCGTCTCCGTGGGAACTTTATTTACATCAATAACGTAATATAACCTAACCTAACCCAACCTAACATCTCGGCGGTAATATTTGACCACATTCCTGTCTTGTTGGCCTCTCCGTCTCCGTGGGACCTTCATATACATCAATAACGAAATATAACCTAACCTAACCCAACCTATCATCTCGGCGGTAATATTGTACAATATTCCTGGCGAGTTGGCCTCTACGACTCCGTGGGACCTTTATATACATCAATGACGTAATGTAACCTAACCTAACCCAGCCTAACATCTCGGCGGTAATTTTTGACATCATTCCTGGCGAGTTGGCCTCTACGTCTCCGTTTGACCTTTATATACATCAATAACGTAATATAACCTAACCTAACCCAACCTAACATCTCAGCGGTAATATTTGACATCATTCCTGGCGAGTTGGCCTCTACGTCTCCGTGGGACCTTTATATATATCAATAACGTAATATAACCTAACCTAACCCAACCTAACATCTCGGCGGTAATATTTGACATCATTCCTGCCGAGTTCGCCTCTGCGTCTCCGTTTGACCTTCATTTACATCAAGAACGTAATATAACCCAACCTAACCCAACCTAACATCTCGGCGGTAATATTTGACATAATTCCTGGCGAGTTGGCCTCTACGTCTCCGTTTGACCTTTATATACATCAATAACGTAATATAACCTAACCTAACCCAAGCTAACATCTCGGCGGTAATATTTGACAACATTCCTGGCGAGTTGGCTTCTCCATCTCCGTGGGACATTTATATACATCAATAACGTAACATAACATAACCTAACCCAACCTAACATCTCGGCGGTAATATTTGACAACATTCCTGGCGAGTTGGCTTCTCCGTCTCCGTGGGACCTTTATATACATCAATAACGTAATATAACCTAGCCTAAACCAACCTATCATCTCGGCGGTAATATTTGAAAACATTCCTGGCGAGTTGGCTTCTCCGTCTCTGTGGGAACTTTATTTACATCAATAACGTAATATAACCTAACCTAACCCAACCTAACATCTCGGCGGTAATATTTGACATCATTCCTGGCGAGTTGGCTTCTCCGTCTTCGTGGGACCTTTATATATATCATTAACGTAATATAACCTAACCTAACCCAACCTAACATCTCGGCGGTAATATTTGACATAATTCCTGGCGAGTTGGCCTTTACGTCTCCGTTTGACCTTCATATACATCAATAACTTAATATAACGTAACCTAACCCAACCTATCATCTCGGCGGTAACATTTGACATCATTCCTGGCGAGTTGGCCTCTACGTCTCCGTTGGACCTTTATATATATCAATAACGTAATGTAACCTAACCTAACCCAACCTAACATCTCGGCGGTATTATTTGACCACATTCCTGTCTTGTTGGCCCCTACATCTCCGTGGGACCTTTATATACATCAATAACGTAATATAACCTAACCTAACCCAACCTAACATCTCGGCGGTAATATTTTGCACCATTCCTGGCGAGTCGGCCTATACGTCTCCGTCGGACCTTTATATACATCAATAACGTAACATAACATAACCTAACCCAACCTAACATCTCGGCGGTAATATTTGAAAACATTCCTGGCGAGTTGGCTTCTCCGTCTCCGTGGGAACTTTATTTACATCAATAACGTAATATAACCTAACCTAACCCAACCTAACATCTCGGCGGTAATATTTGACCACATTCCTGTCTTGTTGGCCTCTCCGTCTCCGTGGGACCTTCATATACATCAATAACGAAATATAACCTAACCTAACCCAACCTATCATCTCGGCGGTAATATTGTACAATATTCCTGGCGAGTTGGCCTCTACGACTCCGTGGGACCTTTATATACATCAATGACGTAATGTAACCTAACCTAACCCAGCCTAACATCTCGGCGGTAATTTTTGACATCATTCCTGGCGAGTTGGCCTCTACGTCTCCGTTTGACCTTTATATACATCAATAACGTAATATAACCTAACCTAACCCAACCTAACATCTCAGCGGTAATATTTGACCACATTCCTGTCTTGTTGGCCTCTCCGTCTCCGTGGGACCTTCATATACATCAATAACGAAATATAACCTAACCTAACCCAACCTATCATCTCGGCGGTAATATTGTACAATATTCCTGGCGAGTTGGCCTCTACGACTCCGTGGGACCTTTATATACATCAATGACGTAATGTAACCTAACCTAACCCAGCCTAACATCTCGGCGGTAATTTTTGACATCATTCCTGGCGAGTTGGCCTCTACGTCTCCGTTTGACCTTTATATACATCAATAACGTAATATAACCTAACCTAACCCAACCTAACATCTCAGCGGTAATATTTGACATCATTCCTGGCGAGTTGGCCTCTACGTCTCCGTTTGACCTTTATATACATCAATAACGTAATATAACCTAACCTAACCCAAGCTAACATCTCGGCGGTAATATTTGACAACATTCCTGGCGAGTTGGCTTCTCCATCTCCGTGGGACATTTATATACATCAATAACGTAACATAACATAACCTAACCCAACCTAACATCTCGGCGGTAATATTTGACAACATTCCTGGCGAGTTGGCTTCTCCGTCTCCGTGGGACCTTTATATACATCAATAACGTAATATAACCTAGCCTAAACCAACCTATCAACTCGGCGGTAATATTTGAAAACATTCCTGGCGAGTTGGCTTCTCCGTCTCTGTGGGAACTTTATTTACATCAATAACGTAATATAACCTAACCTAACCCAACCTAACATCTCGGCGGTAATATTTGACCACATTCCTGGCTTGTTGGCCTCTACGTCTCCGTGGGACCTTTATATACATCAATAACGAAATATAACCTAACCTAACCCAACCTATCATCTCGGCGGTAATATTGTACAATATTCCTGGCGAGATGGCCTCTACGACTCCGTGGGACCTTTATATACATCAATGACGTAATGTAACCTAACCTAACCCAGCCTAACATCTCGGCGGTAATTTTTGACATCATTCCTGGCGAGTTGGCCTCTACGTCTCCGTTTGACCTTTATATACATCAATAACGTAATATAACCTAACCTAACCCAACCTAACATCTCAGCGGTAATATTTGACATCATTCCTGGCGAGTTGGCCTCTACGTCTCCGTGGGACCTTTATATATATCAATAACGTAATATAACCTAACCTAACCCAAAGTAACATTTCGGCGGTAATATTTGACATCATTCCTGCCGAGTTCGCCTCTGCGTCTCCGTTTGACCTTCATTTACATCAAGAACGTAATATAACCTAACCTAACCCAACCTAACATCTCGGCGGTAATATTTGACATAATTCCTGGCGAGTTGGCCTCTACGTCTCCGTTTGACCTTTATATACATCAATAACGAAATATAACCTAACCTAACCCAACCTATCATCTCGGCGGTAATATTGTACAATATTCCTGGCGAGTTGGCTTCTCCGTCTCCGTGGGACATTTATATACATCAATAACGTAACATAACATAACCTAACCCAACCTAACATCTCGGCGGTAATTTTTGACATCATTCCTGGCGAGTTGGCCTCTACGTCTCCGTTTGACCTTTATATACATCAATAACGTAATATAACCTAACCTAACCCAACCTAACATCTCAGCGGTAATATTTGACATCATTCCTGGCGAGTTGGCTTCTCCGTCTCCGTGGGACCTTTATATATATCATTAACGTAATATAACCTAACCTAACCCAACCTAACATCTCGGCGGTAATATTTGACATAATTCCTGGCGAGTTGGCCTTTACGTCTCCGTTTGACCTTCATATACATCAATAACTTAATATAACGTAACCTAACCCAACCTATCATCTCGGCGGTAATATTTGACAACATTCCTGGCGAGTTGGCCTCTATGTCCCCGTGGGACCTTTATATACATCAATAACGTAATATAACCTAACCTAACCCAACCTATCATCTCGGCGGTAATATTTGACATCATTCCTGGCGAGTTGGCCTCTACGTCTCCGTTGGACCTTTATATATATCAATAACGTAATGTAACCTAACCTAACCCAACCTAACATCTCGGCGGTATTATTTGACCACATTCCTGTCTTGTTGGCCCCTACATCTCCGTGGGACCTTTATATACATCAATAACGTAATATAACCTAACCTAACCCAACCTAACATCTCGGCGGTAATATTTTGCACCATTCCTGGCGAGTCGGCCTATACGTCTCCGTCGGACCTTTATATACATCAATAACGTAACATAACATAACCTAACCCAACCTAACATCTCGGCGGTAATATTTGAAAACATTCCTGGCGAGTTGGCTTCTCCGTCTCCGTGGGAACTTTATTTACATCAATAACGTAATATAACCTAACCTAACCCAACCTAACATCTCGGCGGTAATATTTGACCACATTCCTGTCTTGTTGGCCTCTCCGTCTCCGTGGGACCTTCATATACATCAATAACGAAATATAACCTAACCTAACCCAACCTATCATCTCGGCGGTAATATTGTACAATATTCCTGGCGAGTTGGCCTCTACGACTCCGTGGGACCTTTATATACATCAATGACGTAATGTAACCTAACCTAACCCAGCCTAACATCTCGGCGGTAATTTTTGACATCATTCCTGGCGAGTTGGCCTCTACGTCTCCGTTTGACCTTTATATACATCAATAACGTAATATAACCTAACCTAACCCAACCTAACATCTCAGCGGTAATATTTGACATCATTCCTGGCGAGTTGGCCTCTACGTCTCCGTGGGACCTTTATATATATCAATAACGTAATATAACCTAACCTAACCCAACCTAACATCTCGGCGGTAATATTTGACATCATTCCTGCCGAGTTCGCCTCTGCGTCTCCGTTTGACCTTCATTTACATCAAGAACGTAATATAACCCAACCTAACCCAACCTAACATCTCGGCGGTAATATTTGACATAATTCCTGGCGAGTTGGCCTCTACGTCTCCGTTTGACCTTTATATACATCAATAACGTAATATAACCTAACCTAACCCAAGCTAACATCTCGGCGGTAATATTTGACAACATTCCTGGCGAGTTGGCTTCTCCATCTCCGTGGGACATTTATATACATCAATAACGTAACATAACATAACCTAACCCAACCTAACATCTCGGCGGTAATATTTGACAACATTCCTGGCGAGTTGGCTTCTCCGTCTCCGTGGGACCTTTATATACATCAATAACGTAATATAACCTAGCCTAAACCAACCTATCATCTCGGCGGTAATATTTGAAAACATTCCTGGCGAGTTGGCTTCTCCGTCTCTGTGGGAACTTTATTTACATCAATAACGTAATATAACCTAACCTAACCCAACCTAACATCTCGGCGGTAATATTTGACATCATTCCTGGCGAGTTGGCTTCTCCGTCTTCGTGGGACCTTTATATATATCATTAACGTAATATAACCTAACCTAACCCAACCTAACATCTCGGCGGTAATATTTGACATAATTCCTGGCGAGTTGGCCTTTACGTCTCCGTTTGACCTTCATATACATCAATAACTTAATATAACGTAACCTAACCCAACCTATCATCTCGGCGGTAACATTTGACATCATTCCTGGCGAGTTGGCCTCTACGTCTCCGTTGGACCTTTATATATATCAATAACGTAATGTAACCTAACCTAACCCAACCTAACATCTCGGCGGTATTATTTGACCACATTCCTGTCTTGTTGGCCCCTACATCTCCGTGGGACCTTTATATACATCAATAACGTAATATAACCTAACCTAACCCAACCTAACATCTCGGCGGTAATATTTTGCACCATTCCTGGCGAGTCGGCCTATACGTCTCCGTCGGACCTTTATATACATCAATAACGTAACATAACATAACCTAACCCAACCTAACATCTCGGCGGTAATATTTGAAAACATTCCTGGCGAGTTGGCTTCTCCGTCTCCGTGGGAACTTTATTTACATCAATAACGTAATATAACCTAACCTAACCCAACCTAACATCTCGGCGGTAATATTTGACCACATTCCTGTCTTGTTGGCCTCTCCGTCTCCGTGGGACCTTCATATACATCAATAACGAAATATAACCTAACCTAACCCAACCTATCATCTCGGCGGTAATATTGTACAATATTCCTGGCGAGTTGGCCTCTACGACTCCGTGGGACCTTTATATACATCAATGACGTAATGTAACCTAACCTAACCCAGCCTAACATCTCGGCGGTAATTTTTGACATCATTCCTGGCGAGTTGGCCTCTACGTCTCCGTTTGACCTTTATATACATCAATAACGTAATATAACCTAACCTAACCCAACCTAACATCTCAGCGGTAATATTTGACATCATTCCTGGCGAGTTGGCCTCTACGTCTCCGTGGGACCTTTATATACATCAATAACGTAATATAACCTAACCTAACCCAACCTAACATCTCAGCGGTAATATTTGACATCATTCCTGGCGAGTTGGCCTCTACGTCTCCGTGGGACCTTTATATATATCAATAACGTAATATAACCTAACCTAACCCAACCTAACATCTCGGCGGTAATATTTGACATCATTCCTGCCGAGTTCGCCTCTGCGTCTCCGTTTGACCTTCATTTACATCAAGAACGTAATATAACCCAACCTAACCCAACCTAACATCTCGGCGGTAATATTTGACATGATTCCTGGCGAGTTGGCCTCTACGTCTCCGTTTGACCTTTATATACATCAATAACGTAATATAACCTAACCTAACCCAAGCTAACATCTCGGCGGTAATATTTGACAACATTCCTGGCGAGTTGGCTTCTCCATCTCCGTGGGACATTTATATACATCAATAACGTAACATAACATAACCTAACCCAACCTTACATCTCGGCGGTGATATTTGACAACATTCCTGGCGAGTTGGCTTCTCCGTCTCCGTGGGACCTTTATATACATCAATAACGTAATATAACCTAGCCTAAACCAACCTATCATCTCGGCGGTAATATTTGAAAACATTCCTGGCGAGTTGGCTTCTCCGTCTCTGTGGGAACTTTATTTACATCAATAACGTAATATAACCTAACCTAACCCAACCTAACATCTCGGCGGTAATATTTGACATCATTCCTGGCGAGTTGGCTTCTCCGTCTTCGTGGGACCTTTATATATATCATTAACGTAATATAACCTAACCTAACCCAACCTAACATCTCGGCGGTAATATTTGACATAATTCCTGGCGAGTTGGCCTTTACGTCTCCGTTTGACCTTCATATACATCAATAACTTAATATAACGTAACCTAACCCAACCTAACATCTCGGCGGTAATATTTGACATAATTCCTGGCGAGTTGGCCTCTACGTCTCCGTTTGACCTTTATATACATCAATAACGTAATATAACCTAACCTAACCCAAGCTAACATCTCGGCGGTAATATTTGACAACATTCCTGGCGAGTTGGCTTCTCCATCTCCGTGGGACATTTATATACATCAATAACGTAACATAACATAACCTAACCCAACCTAACATCTCGGCGGTAATATTTGACAACATTCCTGGCGAGTTGGCTTCTCCGTCTCCGTGGGACCTTTATATACATCAATAACGTAATATAACCTAGCCTAAACCAACCTATCATCTCGGCGGTAATATTTGAAAACATTCCTGGCGAGTTGGCTTCTCCGTCTCTGTGGGAACTTTATTTACATCAATAACGTAATATAACCTAACCTAACCCAACCTAACATCTCGGCGGTAATATTTGACCACATTCCTGGCTTGTTGGCCTCTACGTCTCCGTGGGACCTTTATATACATCAATAACGAAATATAACCTAACCTAACCCAACCTATCATCTCGGCAGTAATATTGTACAATATTCCTGGCGAGATGGCCTCTACGACTCCGTGGGACCTTTATATACATCAATGACGTAATGTAACCTAACCTAACCCAGCCTAACATCTCGGCGGTAATTTTTGACATCATTCCTGGCGAGTTGGCCTCTACGTCTCCGTTTGACCTTTATATACATCAATAACGTAATATAACCTAACCTAACCCAACCTAACATCTCAGCGGTAATATTTGACATCATTCCTGGCGAGTTGGCCTCTACGTCTCCGTGGGACCTTTATATATATCAATAACGTAATATAACCTAACCTAACCCAAAGTAACATTTCGGCGGTAATATTTGACATCATTCCTGCCGAGTTCGCCTCTGCGTCTCCGTTTGACCTTCATTTACATCAAGAACGTAATATAACCCAACCTAACCCAACCTAACATCTCGGCGGTAATATTTGACATAATTCCTGGCGAGTTGGCCTCTACGTCTCCGTTTGACCTTTATATACATCAATAACGTAATATAACCTAACCTAACCCAAGCTAACATCTCGGCGGTAATATTTGACAACATTCCTGGCGAGTTGGCTTCTCCATCTCCGTGGGACATTTATATACATCAATAACGTAACATAACATAACCTAACCCAACCTAACATCTCGGCGGTAATATTTGACAACATTCCTGGCGAGTTGGCTTCTCCGTCTCCGTGGGACCTTTATATACATCAATAACGTAATATAACCTAGCCTAAACCAACCTATCATCTCGGCGGTAATATTTGAAAACATTCCTGGCGAGTTGGCTTCTCCGTCTCTGTGGGAACTTTATTTACATCAATAACGTAATATAACCTAACCTAACCCAACCTAACATCTCGGCGGTAATATTTGACATCATTCCTGGCGAGTTGGCCTTTACGTCTCCGTTTGACCTTCATATACATCAATAACTTAATATAACGTAACCTAACCCAACCTATCATCTCGGCGGTAATATTTGACAACATTCCTGGCGAGTTGGCCTCTATGTCCCCGTGGGACCTTTATATACATCAATAACGTAATATAACCTAACCTAACCCAACCTATCATCTCGGCGGTAATATTTGACATCATTCCTGGCGAGTTGGCCTCTACGTCTCCGTTGGACCTTTATATATATCAATAACGTAATGTAACCTAACCTAACCCAACCTAACATCTCGGCGGTATTATTTGACCACATTCCTGTCTTGTTGGCCCCTACATCTCCGTGGGACCTTTATATACATCAATAACGTAATATAACCTAACCTAACCCAACCTAACATCTCGGCGGTAATATTTTGCACCATTCCTGGCGAGTCGGCCTATACGTCTCCGTCGGACCTTTATATACATCAATAACGTAACATAACATAACCTAACCCAACCTAACATCTCGGCGGTAATATTTGAAAACATTCCTGGCGAGTTGGCTTCTCCGTCTCCGTGGGAACTTTATTTACATCAATAACGTAATATAACCTAACCTAACCCAACCTAACATCTCGGCGGTAATATTTGACCACATTCCTGTCTTGTTGGCCTCTCCGTCTCCGTGGGACCTTCATATACATCAATAACGAAATATAACCTAACCTAACCCAACCTATCATCTCGGCGGTAATATTGTACAATATTCCTGGCGAGTTGGCCTCTACGACTCCGTGGGTCCTTTATATACATCAATGACGTAATGTAACCTAACCTAACCCAGCCTAACATCTCGGCGGTAATTTTTGACATCATTCCTGGCGAGTTGGCCTCTACGTCTCCGTTTGACCTTTATATACATCAATAACGTAATATAACCTAACCTAACCCAACCTAACATCTCAGCGGTAATATTTGACATCATTCCTGGCGAGTTGGCCTCTACGTCTCCGTGGGACCTTTATATATATCAATAACGTAATATAACCTAACCTAACCCAACCTAACATCTCGGCGGTAATATTTGACATCATTCCTGCCGAGTTCGCCTCTGCGTCTCCGTTTGACCTTCATTTACATCAAGAACGTAATATAACCCAACCTAACCCAATCTAACATCTCGGCGGTAATATTTGACATAATTCCTGGCGAGTTGGCCTCTACGTCTCCGTTTGACCTTTATATACATCAATAACGTAATATAACCTAACCTAACCCAAGCTAACATCTCGGCGGTAATATTTGACAACATTCCTGGCGAGTTGGCTTCTCCATCTCCGTGGGACATTTATATACATCAATAACGTAATATAACCTAGCCTAAACCAACCTATCATCTCGGCGGTAATATTTGAAAACATTCCTGGCGAGTTGGCTTCTCCGTCTCTGTGGGAACTTTATTTACATCAATAACGTAATATAACCTAACCTAACCCAACCTAACATCTCGGCGGTAATATTTGACATCATTCCTGGCGAGTTGGCTTCTCCGTCTTCGTGGGACCTTTATATATATCATTAACGTAATATAACCTAACCTAACCCAACCTAACATCTCGGCGGTAATATTTGACATAATTCCTGGCGAGTTGGCCTTTACGTCTCCGTTTGACCTTCATATACATCAATAACTTAATATAACGTAACCTAACCCAACCTATCATCTCGGCGGTAACATTTGACATCATTCCTGGCGAGTTGGCCTCTACGTCTCCGTTGAACCTTTATATATATCAATAACGTAATGTAACCTAACCTAACCCAACCTAACATCTCGGCGGTATTATTTGACCACATTCCTGTCTTGTTGGCCCCTACATCTCCGTGGGACCTTTATATACATCAATAACGTAATATAACCTAACCTAACCCAACCTAACATCTCGGCGGTAATATTTTGCACCATTCCTGGCGAGTCGGCCTATACGTCTCCGTCGGACCTTTATATACATCAATAACGTAACATAACATAACCTAACCCAACCTAACATCTCGGCGGTAATATTTGAAAACATTCCTGGCGAGTTGGCTTCTCCGTCTCCGTGGGAACTTTATTTACATCAATAACGTAATATAACCTAACCTAACCCAACCTAACATCTCGGCGGTAATTTTTGACATCATTCCTGGCGAGTTGGCCTCTACGTCTCCGTTTGACCTTTATATACATCAATAACGTAATATAACCTAACCTAACCCAACCTAACATCTCAGCGGTAATATTTGACATCATTCCTGGCGAGTTGGCCTCTACGTCTCCGTGGGACCTTTATATATATCAATAACGTAATATAACCTAACCTAACCCAAAGTAACATTTCGGCGGTAATATTTGACATCATTCCTGCCGAGTTCGCCTCTGCGTCTCCGTTTGACCTTCATTTACATCAAGAACGTAATATAACCCAACCTAACCCAACCTAACATCTCGGCGGTAATATTTGACATGATTCCTGGCGAGTTGGCCTCTACGTCTCCGTTTGACCTTTATATACATCAATAACGTAATATAACCTAACCTAACCCAAGCTAACATCTCGGCGGTAATATTTGACAACATTCCTGGCGAGTTGGCTTCTCCATCTCCGTGGGACATTTATATACATCAATAACGTAACATAACATAACCTAACCCAACCTAACATCTCGGCGGTAATATTTGACAACATTCCTGGCGAGTTGGCTTCTCCGTCTCCGTGGGACCTTTATATACATCAATAACGTAATATAACCTAGCCTAAACCAACCTATCATCTCGGCGGTAATATTTGAAAACATTCCTGGCGAGTTGGCTTCTCCGTCTCTGTGGGAACTTTATTTACATCAATAACGTAATATAACCTAACCTAACCCAACCTAACATCTCGGCGGTAATATTTGACATCATTCCTGGCGAGTTGGCCTTTACGTCTCCGTTTGACCTTCATATACATCAATAACTTAATATAACGTAACCTAACCCAACCTATCATCTCGGCGGTAATATTTGACAACATTCCTGGCGAGTTGGCCTCTATGTCCCCGTGGGACCTTTATATACATCAATAACGTAATATAACCTAACCTAACCCAACCTATCATCTCGGCGGTAATATTTGACATCATTCCTGGCGAGTTGGCCTCTACGTCTCCGTTGGACCTTTATATATATCAATAACGTAATGTAACCTAACCTAACCCAACCTAACATCTCGGCGGT